>PVIC010053735.1:0-11723 GCA_004025085.1 Thryonomys swinderianus
AAAAAAAAAAAAAAAAAAAAAAAGTATCAGTAAAGAATTCAATTAAAAGAAAAAAACATTTAAAAAAAAATCCTGAGCGTCTTCTGCGTCGGGGTGTGGCCCGCCCTGAAGGGGCAGCGCACGGGGAGAGCCGTCACCGGGGAAGCCGGGCCACCCCCGGGGGAGCCCGGCTGTGTCGGGAAGCCGGGCCGCGTGGGGGAGCCGGGCTGGGGCCTCAGCACCTGTCAGGAAGCACGTGCGCGCTCGGGAGGAGGAAAACAATGCGGCTGGAGCCTGCGGCGGGCCGATTTCCGGATGGAAGCAGAGGCGCTGCCTTCCCGCAGCAACCGCTGAGGTCACCAGCTCGCTGGCCACCAACCCTGCAACCTGGAGACCAGCGGGGCCCAGCCCGACGCCTACACCGCCCGGTCGGGAGCACTGAACCCCTCCAGGCCGGCCCTGGGGAAATCTCCAAGTCCAGTCTGGCCCTGGGCGCAGAAAGGCAGCCAGGTGCCTGGTCACCGAAGCTGGCACAAGGAGTCCCCAAGACATCGCTGGCCTCCCTGGCCACTGGAAAGGACAAGGACGGCGCCGCCACAGAGGTGCTCAGCCTGGCTCAGGTTCAACAGCCCCACGCAGCGCTGCCTGTCACAGGCCCCCTCCTGCAGCAGCTGGCACAATTTGGGGGTGGTGTGGGCACAGAGGACCCTGTCCCTCAATATCAGGGAACTGTGTCCCAACACTGACTGCTGCCGTGGGCCCAGAGGCAAAGAAACACAGCAGGGGCTACTGTGCTGTGGGAAGGGGTGAAGTAGATGCTAAATAAAATCTAACTGGTGTCAGCATCATCCCTGTGCACACAGTAACAAAACACAGTGTTGGAGCAGATGCTTATACTCAGGTCTCTACTGATGGACGGGACCAGGTGTCCTGGTACCCACCTGCCATTCCAGAACTGGAGGCTGAGGCAGGCAGAGCTCTCTGTGGACCTTCCAGCTCCCTCTGTGCCCAAGGTGACTCAGCGCCTTCCCACCAGCAGCCCAGCACCAGCGTGGGGGCCTGAGTCTGACGCGCCTGATCAGGGTAATGGACCCACGTGCAAGTTTATCTCTCGCCGCTGGCCTCAACCCGTGACTGAGGCTCAGCGTGTCCTGCCCTGGAGATCAGTGGCAGATCGCAGTGTGCACTGGCACTGGCTCGGGCCAGCAGGTGCTGGAGAAACTCAGATGGGCATCATGCCTGTAACTAGGTCCCCCGTGGCATAGACTGTGTGGCAGACACGCAGGAAATGACCCTGCTGGTCTTGGACCCACGGGACAGGAAGTGAAGCGTGTGGCATCAGAAAGCACAAAAGGGCAGGAGTTGGGAGTCCCCGGGGGCAGCTGTCACCCTCCCCTGATGGCTGGTGACCCAGATGAGCCCTTCCCTCCCTCTCTTCATCTGATTGGCAAATCACAGGTGCACTATATATTTATTTATTTTTTGGAGACAGGGTCTCAGTACATAGTCCAAGCTGGCCTGAAATTCAAAGAGATCCTCCTGACTCAGCCTCCCACATTACAGGCATGAGCCACCATGCCCAGCTCAGTATGTTTTCATTTGACACTAATCTGGAAATACTCATGCCTCTGGGGCATCCTGGGGATGCCCACACCCTTTCTCACCTGTGCTTTCTCACTAAGCATGGACCCTGGAGCTCACTGGTGCTAGGGAACTGACCAGGCTGTAGGACCTGTCCTTGAGCCCAGGAATAGAGAGGTGACAGGAGAAGGATGTGTCACCTTCCTTTTCCTTTGAAATCCTGAAAGATTTCTGAATCCATGGAAGGAGAAGGATACGGAGAGACTATAGCTGGGGGCTGGAAGGAGATCGGAAAGAGGAGCTTCTGCAGCACGGTAATAGCAAGAGGTGGACTCAGGGACAGTATCCATAGTGTCCCCTGGTCCGTGCGCTGGGACATCAGAGCAGGAGGCACCAATATGTTCTAGGGTGTTCCTGAATGTTCCTAAATGTTCCAGCATGTTCTAGAATATTTTTTGAATGTTCCAGAAACTGCTCTGGGGCAGGCATCTCAGTTCAGTGTAGGAGCAGACCGGGAATGAGTCACCATCCCTGTTAGACGATCCTCTCAATCTGTAACCTTTCCCTGACCCACTCCTAGCTATTGTTCATCATCTACGCATTCTCTGAGGGAGAGGTGTTTGTGGGCCTCGCTTGCACACCGGCTCATGCTAGGCACTGAGAGCACAAGGCAGTTCCAGGTCGCAGTCCTGTCTCAATGAACTGGCTAATGTCTGTGGGAACGAATGGCGGGTGTGAGAGAAGAAGCCACGAGGTGCAGTGGAAAGTCAGGGGAGCAAGACTCAAACCAGCGTGCAGCCCAGAAGACCCTTCAGAGATGGGGAGAGACGGGGAGAGACGGTGGCCTGGAAAGAGGCTACCACTGTCATGCCTGCAGTCTGGGGAATGCCAAGCACCTCTCAGTGCTGGAACAGTGTTCTGCCTCTGTAATGGCGAACCCCAGCCTGGCTCAAATTCTGGAGGCTGCGGAGTCCCTGACCCAGAAGCCTCTAGTGGCCCATGCCTTGTGGGAGATAGCGCCCCTCTGCCATGTGCCTTGGTTTGGAGCAGTCAGCCGTGGACAGCCCTCTGAAACTGTTAGCCAGACCCTCTCTCCTCCTCTCAGGTGCGGGTGTCTGGTGTCACTTCCCAGCCACGGGAAAGCCAGTGACCTCATGACTCATCACCCGCTGACGCTCTCAGCAGGTGGCCTTGGGGTAGACTTTCCAACGCTGAACTTTGATGGGGGGGGGCAGCGCCTGTCCTCAGGACACGGCCCGCCTGGAGAACAAGTCACAGGTGGGCCGTCCAGATGGCCACAAGGCAGCCCTGAGTCCCCGTCATGAGCCCTGGGAGCTCCCAGGGGCACCAGGAGCCACTCCATCACCTCGCATGGTTTCCTGTTCCCACCTGAACCCTGTGTCCAATCAGCTGTCCCGAAAGAGCACAGGGAATGTCCTGTCGCATTTGAGCTGCAAATGGTCGGCCCTGAGAGCCCCCAAAACGTCCTTGTGTCCTTGTCTCTTCTTCAGGATCGTGCAGTACCATAGTGCCCATCTCCTGGGCCTCTTGGACAGCTGAGGAATAACAAACACAGCTCTGGGAGGGACAGGCAGCCTTCCTAACTCAGAAGTCAATGGGCATCGGGAGCTTCCTGTCCTCACACCCCACCATCACAGAATCACTTTCACACCCAGCACTTGGGAGGCTGAGGCAGGAGGATCTCTGTGCATTCCAGACCAACCTGGGCTATATGATGAATTCAAGGCCAGCCTGAACTATAAAGTGACACCCTCTCTCAAAAGAAAACATCATTAAATCTAGAAGGTTTGAGGTGAGAAAAGAAAGTATGAAAAAAAACTCAATAAGCATTACCTAAACAAAACAACTATAATTCATTGGTGAAGAAATAAAATAAGTTGGAGCTAAAATATTGGCTAAAACTAACATAAAATTGGGTCAGGCATTTATAGTAAAATCATGCCAGATTTTTGGTATTTGAGACAGAATAGGAGGAGAGAATAATCACAGGATTTCAGAACCTGACGAGAATATATGTTAGAATTTTCAGGACAACCACTAAAAACTGAATGAATTTTCTAAAAACCAGAGAAGAAAGGGCCGGAGGGTTAGCTCAGTGGTTCCGGCGCCTGCCTCGCAAGCGCAAGGTCCTGAGTTCGATCCCCGGTAAACATATAGAATGCTGGGCGTGGAGACACGCCCACCAACAATCAACACCGCATACCACAATGCCGGACAAGGTGGCTCACGCCTGTCATCCCAGCACTCGGGAGGCAGAGACGGGAGGATTGCTGAGTTTGCGGCGGCTTGCCTGGGCACCATAGTGAGCTCAGGGCCAGCCTGAACTACAAAGCGAGACCCTGTCTCAAAAAAAAAAAAAACAAAAAAAAAAAACAGAGAAGAAAAACACAAGTTGTAACTTTCAAAACAGTGAAGAGTGGAAATGGAGGTATTTTTAAAATCCAAGGTAAACAGAAAGTACAAAGACTGTAGAACAATGTTAAAGTACCAAAAATTATAATACATGTAAATGAACTACACTTGCTAATTGAAAGATAGAAGTTGCCACTGGGCAGAGTGGCCCATGCCTGTAATCCCGGAACTCAGGTGGCTGAGGCAGAAAGACCAGCCTAGGCTACATGGTGAGACCCTCCCACCGTCAAGAGGTTGTCAAATGGTTTTTTTCTTTTTGTTTTGTAGGATGGCCTTAAGCTATTTATGAAAGCACACATTTAAAAACATATGGGCTCCGGCCAGAGGGTTAGCTCAGTGGTTCCGGTGCCTGCCTTGCAAGCGCAAGGTCCTGAGTTCGATCCCCGGTGACCACATACAATGCTGGGCGTGGAGACTCATGCCCACCAGCAATCAATACCACATACCACAGTGCCGGGCGTGGTGGCTCACGCCTGTAATCCCAGCACTCAGGAGGCAGAGACAGGAGGATTGCTGAGTTCGAGTCTTGCCTGGACTACATAGTGAGGTCAGAGCCAGCCTGAACTACAAAGCGAGACCCTGTCAAAAAAAACAAAACAAAACGTATGGGCTCATATTTAAAATAGACTGATGGAGAATGACGCAGGATAAATATTTACCAAGAGAAACCTAGAACAGCTATGGTAATTGAGGGAAGCTGTAAGCTTTATAAGGCAGAAAATTTATTTCCCAAGGACCGAAGGCAGGTGAGGAAGGTGTGAAGGTCTTACAGTGGAGGTACCTCAAACATGGCCCCAAAATAGATAAAGCAAGTGGGTGGAGAGCAAATAGTAGGCCTGGGGGGTGAGTCAGAGTTGGCCTGAGTAAGATGGGGGCTTCAGAAGCCAAAGGTGCCCAGGTGTGGGGACACACATCTGCAATCCCAGCACTCGGGAGGCTGAGGCAGGAAGATTGACTTGAGTTTAAGGGCAGTTTGGATGACATAGCCAGACCCTGTCTCAAAAAACCAAAGTAATCGCCAGATGTGGTGGCTCACGCCAGTCATTCCAGCACTCAGGAGGCAGAGGCAGGACGACTGCTGAGTTAGAGGCTTGCCTGGGCTACACAGTGAGTTCAGGGCCAGCCTGAATTACAAAGTGAGACCCTGTCTTAAAAAACAAAACAAAACAAAAGGAAAAGAAGATCTATGTCCTGGGGGCACCCTGGGAGCCCTTGTCTTCTGGGGCCACTGCAGGGCCTTCTCTGACCCCAGCGTCTCAGGTCTTGAATCCATTTCACAAAGACCCCTGTGGGATGGAAAGTTATAGGCTGTCCCCTGCTGGCCTCAACGTGAACTGCAGCCACTGGGGACACCGGACATAGGAGGAAGGCGCGGTGTTGCATAACTTACCCAGCACTCTGGAGGCTGGTGAGGTGATGTGCAGTAAAAGACCTTTCCCTACCCCGTGACACACCAGGGACTCCAGCAGATCTGGCAGATGGACCCGAACTCTGCGGCCTGCTCGAGGCGCTCCATTCCCCACCCGGGCCCCAGAATGCTGCGAGATACCTGGGAACCTGCCAGCCCCAGTGCCTTGGTCCTCACGGCTGCCTTCCCTGGAGCCAAGCCCACCCAGGGCCCTCCGGCGCCCCGGGCAGCGCCCCCAGCATGCTGGCCTCAGTCTCCTCACCTGTACAATGGGGTGAAAAGGCCTGCCTTGGAGGGCCACAGGTTTGAGACCAGAGGAGGCAATCAGTGAGAACCTGTCTCAATAATAATAATTTCCATTTGACCCAGCTATTCCCAGCAGAGCTGAGACCTCCCACCTCAGTGACCAGTGCACACAGGTCACAGCTCAGTCTTGGGAGCGGCCTCTGTGTCCATCAGCTGATGAACAGGTAAAGGAAATGTGTTTACACACAGAGGAGTACTACTCTGCCACAAAGGACACACTTGAGTCTTTTGTAGGAAAATGGGTGCATCGAAATGTTAAGTGACAAATCAGACACACAAGTTTAAATGTCACACGGTTTCTCTTACATGAGAAATGCAGAGTATAATAAAGATCAAAATAAAAGTGGTGACAGAACACAGGAAGCCAGATCTTTTGCAAAAGGGAAGGGGCCGAGAGGGGGGGGGGTGGGGGGGGGACTCCGTAACCACGCAGCCCGCCCGCCCTGCCCCACATGGCCGCCAGGGGGCAGCACCGAGCTCGGGTCCCTGCAAGGCCCTTCCGTTCCCAAGGCAACAGTCAACACCCCGGCCCCATTTCAGCCCAGTGGCTGGGCCGAGCTCGGGCCAGGGCGAATCCCATAAACTCGCAGCATGGGAAGCCGCTCCACTCCTGTGCTCCCGCGAACCACATTCGCCGGCTCCGGACTGCGCCCCCCCAGGCCGCCTGCCTCAGTTTCCCCGATGGCGCGGGGAGCTGCTGGGCACCATCAAGCGCAGGGGTCCCCGCGGGCGGCTTTGGGCGCGCAGGAGGATGAGCTGTGGAAAGAGCTGGTGGAGGCCGAAGGGCGCGGGCGGCGGCGCTGGTGAGTGACACCCAGACTGCTGCCTGGTCTGGGGCCCATGGGGAGCTGTGGTGGGAAATCCACAAACAGGGGGCGCCGGACATGTGTTGCTCATTTTATTTTGAGACAGAGACTTGCTACCTTACCTGGGCTGGGCTCCAATTTGCAGCCCTCATGCCTCAGCCTCCTAAAGTGCTAGGATGACAGGCGCAGGTCACTACCTGGCTAAAAAATAAGAAAGTTGCAATAGGAACTAAACTACCACCTCAGGCTGTGTTTCCGCCCTGCACCACAGTCATGCGGAAGTTACAAAGGCCTGGCGACTGCTCCTCCCGCAGCCTCTGGAAACACACCAGGCCAGGAGGGAGACTGTGCCGCAGGGTTCCAGCACCAGGGTCACCACCCTGGCCAGACATCCGTTGCCAAAACATCGCCACTTTACAAGTTGCCCCGTTTTTACTCGAGTGGCCTGGACACTCGGTTCACTTGAGAATGGTTTGTTCTTCCGCTGTGCAGAGCATTGTGATGCGGACTAACACACACAGTAAAAGTCAGTCTTAAAAATGTCCCAGAGAGGGGCCGGAGGGTTAGCTCAGTGGTTCCGGCGCCTGCCTCGCAAGCGCAAGGTCCTGAGTTCGATCCCCAGTAACCACATATAAAGCTGGGCGTGGAGACACGCCCACCAACAATCAATACCGCATACCACAATGCCGGACGTGGTGGCTCACGCCTGTAATCCCAGCACTCGGGAGGCAGAGACAGGAGGATTGCTGAGTTCGCGGCGGCTTGCCTGGGCACCATAGTGAGCTCAGGGCCAGCCTGAACTACAAAGTGAGACCCTGTCTCAAAAGCAAAAAAAAAAAAAAATGTCCCAGAGAGTTGGGTGTTGTGCGCACCTGTGATCCCGGCACTCTGGGAGGCTGAGGCAGGAGGACTTCAAGTCTGAGCCCAGCCTGGGCATCTTAGTGAGTGAGGTCTTGGCTTCAATCCTCAGCACTGAAAAGTAAAAAAATGAATGAAGGAAAGAGTGAGAATTCACCCTGCCGATGTGCTTTTCCATTCCAGGACCGAGAACTGGGGTTTCCTGAAGGACTACGAGCCCATGGTAAGGTGCATGCATCCTCCTTCAGCGTGCATTTATTCGCTCTTTCCTCTCCATAGCCTCTCACTGAGCGTCTACTCTGTGCTCCAGGCTGGGCTGGTGGATAAACAGTTTCTTTTTAAGCAACTCAGGGCCTGGTGGGAAAGAGAATATTTACACAGAACACTGAGAAAAATTTCTCCGTGTCTGTTGACTTTGTTAAGACAGAGGAGCTAGGAGCGGTTGGCACCCGCTGCCAGATGTTTCCCTGGACAATGTGATTGCCAAGCACCCAAGCCCCACATGAAAAGCAGCTCGAGCAAAAATACACCAGAAATGAATCCCATGCCGGGTAGAAGCCCCTCCTGTCTGCAGCCACACTAGCTTCACCACTGAGCAGCATCCAAGAGGCTGAGGCAGGAGGATTGCCATGATTTTGCCGCCAGCCTGTAATGTATAGTGAGATGCTGTCTCAGAAAGACAAAAGAAAACCAAACCCCAAAGCACAAAACCAGAGATACCTGCTCTCCAGCACCTCCCAAAGGCATGCGGTCCCTCCCTTCCCCGCGGGGCTGTGACCCAGCCGTCCCCTCCCACAGGGCAGTGAGAGGCAGCCTGAACAGCCGCTGGAGCACGTGCCTCCCTTCTCGGGCACTGTCCCCAGCTCCAGTGGCCAGGTGGTGGGCAGCAGGCTGGACACGCCGCTGGGCAGAGCCCTGGTCTGCATGGATGTCACGTTCGTGGAGGGGACACGCAGGAAGAGGCCAGGGGCTGGGCTGCATCCGGCGTAGACGGATGTCACCTTGGCAGGTGGGTGCAGGGGCCCGGGGACTTGGAACATTTGTCTGAGAGCTGGGTGCGGTGGCATGGGCCTGTGATCCCAGCACTCTGGAGGTTGAGGCAGGAGGATCGCCATGACCCAAGGTCAGTGTGGGCTCCATAGTGAAGAACAAAGCAAAGCAACAGACCCCACTCAAGCCGAGCAGCCTCTTTCCTCCCACCCGTCTCCTCTGAGTCCTCAGAGAAGAAAGCAGCGGGTGCCACCAGGCTGTGTGTGCCTGGACCCAGCCTGGGCTTTAGCCAGCCTTGCCGGGAGCTTCAGCACCACTGTGCCTCACTGATCAGAGTTGCGTTTTCTGTGCCCTGTGGGAGTAGACAGCACTGAGTGGGTAACTCACCTGCCCACGGCCAACAGCTGGCCGAGGTGGCTCCAGGAACCTGAGTTGAGCAGGGGCCGAGCTGGAGCCAGGTAAGGGCCAGTGACCAAACCCTCAGCCAAGCTGCAGATACTGGCCAGGTTATACGTGGTTTTACTTAAAAGTCAATCTCTCTTTTTTCTCTGTTGGTGACACTGGGAATTGAACCCAGGGTCTTTGCACTCAGCTGCATTCCCGGCCCTCTTTTAGAGATGGGGGGGGGGGGCGCTAAGTCACTACGTTCCCCGGGCTGTGCTGGAACTTGGGATCCTCCTGCCTCAGCCTTGCAGAGTGCTGGGATGATGGCCTTGCACCACCCACTGGGGCTGGGCGTGGGCTCTTTTCCAGGGTTCCTTGGTCCCCTGAGATGCCAGTGCTGCCACCCTATTGTTGTTCACAGTACCAACTCTCTCTGGCTGGGCAGACCTGTCCCCAGACTCCTCACGACCTCCTCCAAGAATCCTCTGCCCTGATCTTCCCACCCCCTCCGGAGCCAGGGGATCCAGACCCAGGAGCTGCGCAGGAGGAGACAGGGGGAGGTGGCGCCGCTGATTCCAGCCCCTCCTCCCCCCGGAGGCTGAGGCACGAGGATGGCGAGTTCCAGCTCAGCCTGGAATTTAGTGAGACCCTTTTCCACTGTTGGTGGGATTGCAGACTTGTGCAACCATTGTGAAGACCTGTGTGGAGATTCCTCAGAAAACTAGGATGAGAGGCCCCATTTGACCCTGCTATTCCCCTGCTAGGAATATACTCGAAGGAATTAAGAAAATCATATTGTAAAGACATATGTGCACCCATCTTCATTGCAGCTCAGTTTGTGATGGCTCAATCTTGGAAACAACCCAGATGCCCATCGACTGAAGACTGGGTAAAGAAAGATGTGTTTTTTTAAAAAAATGGAGTATTACTCTGCCATAAAGAATGACAAGTTTCATTCATTTATATGCAAATGGATATACCTTGAGGATACACTAATAAGTGAAATAAATAGATCACAGATATGTAAATACTGTATCTTTTCTTTGGTATGAGAACCTACAGATGTCAATGAGTTCTAGAATGTATGACAGATTTTGTGAAATAGGAAATATTCAAAGGGAATGTGGTAAGGGAAAGTAATGAGGGGAAGGAATAAATATGATTTGGACAGAAAAAGAAATAACATGTATATAGGGGGTGGGGGATTGTAGGGTGTGTAGGGATGTGGGTAAAAATGAGAATTAACTTGTGTCATATACTGGTACAAATTCCCCAGTGTTGAGTGTGATTGTGAGCTGTATGTAAAATGTACTAACAAAGAATTCAATTTAAAAAATTAATATAGGTACCAATTCCACACAAGGAATGTGAACATTATGTACTGCAAACATGTGCTAGTAAGGACATTGTAATGCTTGGTGATTCCATCTGAGCAAAAGTCTAAAGATCAAATGATTTAATAGTAAACCACTGATCAATGAACAGCTACTAATAAAAAAATTAAAAACAAATAAAAAAGACTAAGAATGTACCTCAGTGCAAAGGTTCGATCTAGCCTCCTCCCCCCAAAAAAAATCCCAGCACAATGGTCCGTCCTCCGTGGAGGGTGTGGTCCATTCCTTCCCCCGGGCGGGACTGAAAACAGCGGAGTCGGAGGAACACGGAAAAATGAATCAGCCGCGGGCGGAAACAGGCGGGACCGGCCCTGCCTCTAGAAGCGGACAGGGAGGGGCGAAGGTGGGTGGAGCCAGTCTAGGGGCGGAGCTGATGGGAACGGGACAGATCTGAGACTGGCGAATAGGTTGAGGGGAGCTAGCACGAGAGGCGGGCGGACGGCGCTGGGGCGGAGATATGGGCGGAGACGGACTAGTCGGGGCGGGACAAATGGGGGCGGGACAGATCTGAGGCAGGCGACTAGGGAGAGGTAGGCAAGCGCGCGGGCGAGGCTGGGCGGGGCGGGGCCGTGGGCGCGGCGGGAAGGCGGAAGGCGCCCCGGGGCACAGCGACTCCGCACAGTATGGAGGCCTCCTTGCTGTGGTTCTGCAACTGGAGCACGCTGGCCGTGTGCGCCGGGCTGAAGCTGCCGCAGATCCACGCCCAGCTGGCAGCGCGCAGCTCGCGGGGGCTGAGCCTCCCGAGCTTGCTGCTCGAGCTGGCGGGGTGAGCTCCCAGGCGGCGGGGGGAGCAGGGCCACTCTAGGGCGGGGCGGGCGCCGGAGCCGCGCCGTCCGCGTGCTTTGCGCCGTGACGTCCGCTTGACATCTGGGGAAACTGAGGCCGGGCGGAATCCGGACTCGGCCACGGTTTTTACTTTGAGACGGTTGTCCAGAGCTGGGCTGGAACTTGCGGTCCTCCTGGCTCAGCCTCTTAAGCGCTGGGATCACAGGCGTGCGTCACCACGCCCGGCCATTTTCACCTCGAGCCCCCTCCCGGTCCCTACACGCACTCGCACCCTAAACCTCTTTTCCGGCCCCTACTCCCTCACCGGTAAGGGAGGGGTTGGATTCCGAGTTCCAGGTTGGGGACTTGGACAGTGCTGAGGTCTTGGGAGAGGAGAGGAGGGTGAGAGTGCTGCAGGTGCGGGGCGGTGCCCCGGAAATCGGGCTGGGATCCCTCACTCGGGACCTGAGAACTCAAACGCAGCCGGGCCTGGGTCGCGGAGACCTGTCGTCGCAGCACTCTGGGAGGCTGAAGTGGAAGATCACAAGTCTGAGCCTAACTCGGGCAGTTTAGCATAAGCTTGAGACCTAGTGCTTAAATAAGGACGGGCATGGACCTCAGCGCACAGGCCCTGGGTTTCTAAGGTCCTGGCAGGGTCCCTGCTCGGCTTCCCCGCAGGGGTGAGGGGGACAGAGCTGGGGGCCCTTGCCGGCGGCCGCGAGGTCCCGGAAAAAGCGAGGGCACCATCTGCACCCCGGAGCGAGATGGCTGCCTGGTTTGGCCCTTCCCAGTCTGGAGGCCGGGCAGGGTGGGACACAT
>PVIC010053736.1:0-11756 GCA_004025085.1 Thryonomys swinderianus
GTATACACCGTGATATTTTGACATGTGTATACATTATGAAATGTCAACCACAGTCACGCTAACCCACTACCTCATATCCTTACCTTTTCAGATGCCACACTTAAGATTATCTTTCAGCAAATTTCAAGTAAATGATACATTATTATTAACTTTGCACTGGGCTGTATGTCAGATTTCCTGAACTTATTCGTCATTCAGCTAAAACTTTGAACCCTTTGACTGACATTTTCCAGCCTTTGAGTCTTCATAGTCACTGATCTACCCTGTTTCTATGAACTTGACTTTTTATATTCCACCTATTTTCAGTGAGACTATGTAGTATTTGTCTCCTTCTGTGTCTGGCTTATTGCATTTAGTGTAACTCTTCTGAGTTTTTCCACATTGTAACAACATGACAAAGTTTCCTTCTTTTTGAGGATGAATAATCTCACTGCGTATCTAAACCACCTTTTCTTTCTCCATACCACCCACTGACAGATAATTAGATCGTTTTCATACCTTGGCTATGGTAAATATAAGTACAATGAACACGGGACTGTAGATATCTCATCAAGATATTCATTTTATTTCTTTTAGATAGATACTCAGATGTACACCCAATGGGTCACATAGCAGTTCTATTTTTGGTTTCTTGAGGAATCCCATAGTATCTTCTGTAATGGCTACCCTAAAATTATTCACATCAACAGTGTAGAGAAATTATTTTTTTCTACAACCTCATCAATGCTTACTACCTTTTGGCTTTTGATAATAACTGTTTTAGCAAGTGTGAAGAGGTAGCTCAGTGTGGTTTTGAATTTTTCATGAGTGACACTGAGCATTCTTTCATCTAACTATTGGTCACTTGTATGTTTTCTTTGGAAAACTGTCTATTTAGGTCTTTGGACATTTTAAAGTTAGAGTTTTTGTGTTATTGGGATGTATGGATTCCTTCTCTACTTTGGACATTAACCCTAACAGATACATAGTTCATGAATATTTTCTCCTGCAGATTGCATTTTCATTTTGATGACATTTCTTTGTCATGCAGAAATGTTCTAGTTTGGCATAATCTCACTTGTTTATTTTTACTTTGGTTGCCTTTCACAGACTATACACTGAGTAGCAAACCTAGACCACTGAAAAGACCATGATATCTTTTCTGTCATAAGCTTTTATTTTAAAGAAAATGTTGTGTTTATTATGAGAAAAATAGTTTTTGGATCATAGCTAGACTGACAGCGAGACTTTTAGGTGAATTAAACTTCCTTCCTTATTTATGGCAATTCAGTGCTGAAGAGGTTGATGTCAGAATTAAGAAATTGCGAAGCGGTTCAATGTCAATAGTATTATTTTAATAAACAACATTGGTTCCTATGTTTCCAAAGAATTTCTTAGTCACTTTGATTCAAGAGAACTGATTCGATTTTAGTTCCAGCACATTTTATACATATAGTAGTTTTAAATAATGTCTATGTAGTATGAGGATGCAATTTTTTTTTTTTTTTGAGACAGGGTCTCACTTTGTAGTTCAGGCTGGCCCTGAGCTCACTATGTAGCCCAGGCAAGCCTTGAACTCAGCAATCCTCCTGTCTCTGCCTCTTAGGAGTCCTGGAATTACAGGCGTGAACCACCACGCCTGGCACTGTGGTATGTGGTATTGATTGCTGGTGGCCGTGTCACCACACCCAGCATTGTGTGTGGTTACCGGGATCCAACTCAGGACCTTGTGCTTGCGAGGCAGACGCCAGACCACTGAGCTAAATTTCTGGCCCAAGGATGCAATATTTTAACAGCAGTTAATATTTGCTCTGTCAGAATTTCTGTAACAAAAAGAGTCAATTGCCATGTTAAGTGGAGGATTATAAAGTAATCTCTAATTTATGTCTCAGTAATACCCATTTTGTACATTAGTAATGAAAAATGAATATTTGTAGCTACATAGTGGTTTACATTGAGAATATTTATAGATTTAAATTGAGAACTTGGCAATAATATCTTGATGTGGGAAGCAAACAGCAAATGACATGAACCACACTATCAAATACTAGATTTAATCTGTGCATCTTTAACAATAGATGCTATTTTGCTCAGATTTCCAGACTCTTATCTATTAGTACACTTGTCATAAATGTAATTCTTTGCATAAAACACTAATTATTTTAGGTGTTTGGCCAACAGGATCCCTGAGTATCAGACTTATTCAACCTTTGTCTTGGTTTTAATATATTTATTTTATTCTGATGAACTTTAGTGTTGCTATTTGCTAAAGAAGTGTCACAATAGAATTACAAAATTTTGGAGTTATTAAAATTGTAATAAAAATCTGACAATTTGAAGTAGCTCTGTTTGGGAACTGTGTGGATACCACTTGAAATGAAAGCTGATTTTTTTTTTTTTTTTGAGACAGGGTCTCGCTTTGTAGTTCAGGCTGGCCCTGAGCTCACTATGTAGCCCAGGCAAGCCTCGAACTCAGCAATCCTCCTGCCTCTGCCTCCCGAGTGCTGGGATTATAGGTGTGAGCCACCACGCCCGGCACTGTGGTATGTGGTGTTGATTGCTGGTGGGCGTGAATCTCCACGCCCAGCATTGTATGTGGTTACCAGGATCGAACTCAGGACCTTGCGCTTGCGAGGCAGGCGCCGGAACCACTGAGCTAAATCTCTAGCCCTGAAAGCTGATTTTTAAAATATATGCTTTTATTTTTAATTATCACCATGCAATTATATAAATTTATGGGCTACAGTGTGATATTTCAATACATATATACAATACAATAATCAGATCAGAGTAACTGGCATATCTGTTACCTGAAGCACTTAGCATTCTTTATGTTGAAAAGAACACAATATTCTACTGTCAGAATTTCAAAAGAATACAAAGGATTAAATCCTCTCTCCTACCTATTTTGGAATTACTTTCAGCTGTAGTGATGTTACTGTGTTGCAGAATGTTAAAAATTGTTCCTCTTATCCAATTGCACCTTGTACCCACTGGCCATTCTCTTTGAATGGCCTCTCCCTCAAACATTTCCCAGGCTTTGGTAACTTCTGTTCTACTATCCACTTCTAGGCAATCATCTTCTTGACGCTGGTGTATGTCTAAGTTCTTCATCCATGGGGCTTTTCTGCTCTTGAACAGAATAAAGAGTGATGCCTGAAGATCTTTCCATGATGGTCTTCGATTTAATAGCTAATCTAAAATTAACAGATGGGGGCCTATGTGCCAGGTTCCATAGATTTGTCTAATCTAATGGCTGGTTCTATGACCAATACAATAGAAGTCAGGCCAAAGGTTTTCACTTGCCCAGAAACTACATCTCTTTGGTATCTGGCCCACATTCAGTCTTGATTTCCATATTATCTTGGCTGGCAGTGTGAATGAACGATACATATACCATACTTGGAAAATACCTTAGAGTCATGTAATGCAGTCTTTCTCTGCTTTAGAAATCCCCTTTCTATCCTCTTTGCCTGCTTATCCTTTGCCGGAGGGTTTCAGAAAAGGCTGTTCAGTGGCTCATTTGATGAATCCAAGTCTAATTATTTGAAGTATGCTTTATATATTAAATCCTTCTAATTATAAGCTTATTAGTCAATAGTTTTTGTGTGCCTTATTAAAATATCAATGTTTTTTCTGGAACAGTACAAAATTTGATTTTCTTTAAGTTTATTTATTAAATCTGAATATAAATTATACATATAATATAAGCAAATATATAGAGGCAGATAGAAGATTACGGAATTTCAAAAAGGGAAGAAATTGTATAATAATTTGTGTTTCGGTTTTCCTCATTTATCCCTTCTCTTCCCAGATATTGAACCTTGCATTTCTCTTTCTTACTTTACATATCAAAGTAATGAATGGATGACTCTCCTCAAGGATGTGAGATGGAAGCTGAATTCATATGAAAATAGGACTGAAAATAAGTGCTCTAGAGAATGTAACTGATTGTATAGAAGTCTTTGAGGTCATTTAGTCTAATTAGCAGTAAAGTCAATCAATATGCACTGAATACAGTGGATGCCCTGGAAATAATTAAGCTAATTGTCTTTAGGGACTCTATGCTACAGATTTCTTTTCCAATTTGCCATGTCTTGTCTGAGGCTGCCTTTCTCCCTCGCCTTTCTAGTTCTTTTTATGTTTACATTTGAGATCGATGAAAATCCAATCAGAATTTAAATTGGAAGGATTCTCGTGGGAACTCTGACTCTATCCTTTCTTCATCCATTTAACCAGACCTCCTCTCCTTTTTTTCTTCATGAATGATTTGGCCATAAACTGAGTGGATCTTTATTGTTGTGGTTCTCCTGGCATGAAAGCAAAGGCAAAGGCAGGGTGTGAACCCATTAGATAGTTTGAATAGCAAATTGATGGGGACTGGGTAATGCGTGCCAGGCTATCTGGTTAACTCGAGTCCACCACTGCCCTCAAATATGCTGGCTGGGAAGGATCACTGGCAGACAATATAAAAATCCTATGAGAGTTGGGAATAATTGGTGTATGTACTTAGAACATCTGAGGACACTCAGAAGGAGTTCTGACTTACTAAAAGTTTCTCTCAGAGCTTCATCTACCTCTTACATATATAATATAGAATAATTCTCAGACATTTAAAAGAAAATAATTATGGCTTTAGTTTTTACTTTGCTGATGTCTAAACCTTTCAACTATGTTGAAAGAACTTTGTAAAGAAATATCAATTGTTAACTGATATCTATCAAACTTTTTTGAGGGGTCATGGTCTAGGATAAAATCTCTACCATCTAGTGATTTAATCTATTGAAGGATAAATAAAGAATCATGTGTAGACTCTTCAGGCTCAATATGTTTTCTTAAAAAAAAAAAGCTACAAGAATAAAAGTAAGGACTTCGTGGAAGTGAAAGTTTAATGTTTACTACAACAGTTTATTAGAAAATTATGAATTTAAATTTTGTGACCTATTAGCTCCACATGTGTCCCGATAATGGCAGCTTTTCTTTAATTTTTAGCACCCGAACTTCAGTTTTTCATTGATATTTTTCTCCTGTACATAATGTGTCTTTTTCCCCCCTCTGTTTTTTTTAAGAATCCTATCAACAGTATTTGATAAGTTAGTTATAATATGTCTCAACATTTTTTCTTTGATTCTTTTGATTGGTATTTATCAGTTGCAGATCTGTGGATTTGTACTTTTTTCTGCCAGACTTCAAAGATTCGAGGGCCACTGTTTGGTAGTGTTTTTTTCTGTTCACTGACCCTCTTCTTGTTTCGGATTACCTATTTGTTAGAATGTCTGCAATTGTGCAATAGATCGGTGAAGTTCTGTTCAGATTTTGTTTGATTTTTAGTTTCTTCTTTTCTCGGACTAGTTTTTGGATAATTTCTGTGGCTAAGTCTTTAAATCACTGACTTTCTTTTTTAGTGTCTAGTATATTTACTCCATTTATTGCATATTCCATTTCTGATAGTATATTTTTGAGTCTTTTTGTCTTCCACATCTTTCCTAAGCATGTTTATATTTTATTTTCTATTTTAAAATATAAAATATTTTGAACACTATTGTCCATTAGTCGTTTCAGCACGTTTCTGAGTCTATCAGCTGATACGTGTCTTGTTATTCAGTGATGGGAAACCTTTTAGGGACGAGTGTCCAAACTACGACCTCGACCCCATTTATTCATAGCAAAGTGTAATACTGGATCCTGAGGTTTTAGTTGAGTAAAAAATGGCTCATACATTAATCTCTTTTGTCTTAAAAGAAAAACACTGCATGCAATAGGCTCTTCATTGCTGAAAGCCACTGTTCTCTCCATTTTACCTACCTGGCAATTTTTGCTTGGATAATTAACATTGAGAATTGTAAGTTACTGATGCTGAATTTTGTTTCCCTTTTAATATGTGAGATTTTCTTTTGATGGGCAGCAAATTTATTTTATATCCATTGGACTACTTCAAGGTGGCTTTTAATTTTATTAGATTTGTAATCTGTGGCTAATATAGCCCTGCTACTTAGGTAATACACATCTAAAGATTTTGTCCAATGCTTGAAGTAATGTAAGGTGTTTTCACACCGGTGGGAATGTAATGATTTCCCGCTTTGCTTTAGGAAATTGTTCTGACTACTCTCTACCAAAGGTTCTTCTAAACTGTGTGGTTTCTTCAGTCATGAGCTTAAAAGGCTCCCTCTGAAGGTTTCCAAAGCTTTCCTTCCTTGGCTCCTTCCCCTCACATCCTACAAGTTCTCATCATCTTGGTTTTCTTTCTTTAAAAATCGATTTTTTGTTATATTTTATACATACAACATGATCCTATTTAACACTGAGAACTTGTACCTGTACGTGACACATCTCGACTTCACTCTTCCCCTTCCCCGTCCTCCCCATCAGTCCCAGCTCTTATATACAGGGGGAGGGGAAAGTAGAAGGGAAAAATATGTGATGGTTAAAAAGGTAAACGAAGCTTAAATCTTGGTTTTCTTGCATTCTCAGCTCCGCCGGCTTCCTAGGTCTTCAGAGTTCCCCTTCCCTCTACCACGCTTCTCTCCTTCACTGCAGCCCAGGCCGAAGCCTGTCCGATTAAATAGGGCTCATCTCGCTTGAGTCTCCTCTTCTTTTTGTCCAGTGTCTGAAGTGTCATTTCATAGCATTTGTCTGATCTTCTAGTTGCTTATTCTAAGAAGGTAAAACTGGTATGTGTTCCTCCACCTTCATTAGCAAAAATCCATTGCTTTTAGAGACATGTAGTTTCAGCTTACTAAAGATTGCACTGTGTTAACCTTCTCAAAGAGAAACTTGCTTTCCGTGATGGTATAAAAATAAGTAGAAGGTCTAACATATGCAGGGTTTCACGTACTGATGAGTTTTTAACAGTTGAAATTCTTCAGATTCTTTGTTGCTTTATTTTAAATCGATAAATCATGCTTCTGTGTGTTTGCATATATATGTTATATATATACAAGGCACAAATGTGTTTTGACATAGTCTACATTGTGTGATGATTGAGTCAAGTTTGTAACATATTCAACACAACATATACTTACCATTTTCATTGCAAAATCATTTAAAATCTATTCTTTTGGCACTTTTGAAATGCACAATGTATTATTAACTGTAGTTCTCATGAAGTAGAGAATATCCCCAAAGCTTATCCTTTCTGACCAGCTAAAGTTTTATACCCTTTTATCAGCATATCCCTAACTTGCTTCCTTTCTTCCTTCTTCTAACCACTGTTTTACTCTCAATTTCCATGAGTTTCAATTTTTCAGATTCCATATAAAATTGAGACCATGTAATATTTGTCTCTCTATCCCTGGCTTATTTCATGTATGATGTAATGATGCCCTCTGGATTTATACACATTATCTCAAATGACAGGAGTTCCTTTCTTAAGACTGAATAATGTACCATTGCACATACATACTACCTTTATCCATTCATTGAGTTTTAGCCATTTAATTCCAGGTCTTGGATGTTGTGAATGACACTGCAGTAAATGTGAGAGTGCCAGTGTCTCTGAAATACTAATCTAATTTCTATTGCATATATACCCAGATGAGGGACTGCTAAGCTAATGTGATATTCTGGTTTTTAGTTTTTTTTTGAGGATCCAGCATAATGTTTCCCACATGGCTATAATTTATAGTCCCACCAATAACATACAAAGGTTATTTTCTCTGCCTTTTTCTAACACTTACTTCTGAAAGATGTGAGGTGACGTGTGTGTGTGTGTTTGTGTGTGTGTGTGTGCACCTGCCTGCCCATTTTTTTTGCAGTGCTGAATCCATCTGGTCCCCAGGGTGTGCTAGGAAAGCACTCTACCCCTGAGCTGCACCCCAGGCTTTCATTTTGCTTTTGATTTCTATTTCTCTGATTAGTGTCACAAAATAATGTTGTATTGCTGCCATTCACATCTTTGCTTTGGAAAAATTTCTACTTTGATCCTTCGCCTATTTTTAATTGGATTGTTACTTTTACTGTTTGCTGCTGATTTGTTTTCAATTCCCTATATCTTTGGACACTTGTTCCTTGTCAGATATATGGTTTGCAAGTATTTTCTCCCAGCTCATGCACTGTCTTTTCATTGTGTTGCCTGCTTTGATTGCAGAGTTTTTGGAGTTTGCTACCAGTGGTGTTATTCATCTATCTTTGCTTTTGTTGTTTGTGCTTTTGGGGTTATCTCCAAAAATTTATTGTCCAGGCTAATGTCATGAAACTTTTTCTTCATGATTTAGTCTAGTAATTTTATAGTATTTGGTCTGTGTTTAAATCTTTAATATGTTTGGAGCTGATTTTTGTACTTGGTTCAATTTCTCCTTTACTGTTCACTCGGTATTGAAGAGACTGTCTTTTTCTCATTGTATTTTCTTACCCTCTTTGTCAGAAATCAATTGGCCATATTTCTGGAATCTCCATATGGTTCTGCTGATCAGTGTGTTTGTTTTTATGGCAATATTGTACTGCTTTCATTACTATCCCTTTGTGATATATTTAGTAATTGGGGAGTGTGAGACTTTTCACTTTGTTATATATAGTCGAGATTGCTTTGGTTATTCAAAGTCTTTTGCAACCATATGAGGGACTGCATTTGATCTATAGATCATGTTAGGTAGTATGGATGTTTTAAAAATAGAAATTCTTTCAATCATGAATATAAAATATTATTACATATACTTGTGTATTTCTTTATTTTTTTAATCAAGGTTTTACAGTTCCCAGTGCACAGAGCTTTCACTTTCTTCATTAAATTTACTTCTAATTATTTTAGCTTTTGGATGCCATTGCAAATGGATCGTTTCCTTAATATTTTTTTAATGTAGTGATTCATTGGTGGACATAAATGCTAATTATTTTGCTATATTGGTTTTATAACTCACAACCTTACAGAACTTGTTTACTATATATAACTTTGTGTGTGTGTGTGTGTTGTCTGAGGCGTTTATATGCATTGCTTCATCGTAGATGGGCAATTTGACTTCTATCATTCCATGTTTTGGGTGTCTTCTATTTATTTATTATTTATTTATTATTTATTTAATTGCCTCAGTGATCTGGCTAGAACCTCTTGCACGGTGCTAAGTAGAAGTGGAAAAGTGTGGGCAACCTTATCTTGTTTTTGGTCTAGAAGGAAAAGTTTTAATTTT
Source organism: Thryonomys swinderianus (assembly GCA_004025085.1). Taxonomy (NCBI): domain Eukaryota; kingdom Metazoa; phylum Chordata; class Mammalia; order Rodentia; family Thryonomyidae; genus Thryonomys; species Thryonomys swinderianus. The sequence goes on from PVIC010053736.1 coordinate 9,102, forward strand.
TTACTGTTAAGTATGACATTAGCTGTGATTCTGTCATACATAGCAATTACTGTGTTCAGGTGCATCCCTCTTTTTCCTAATTAATTGAGATAATCATAAATAAGTAGGCAAATAATTATTATGTTTTGTCATGAAAGGATGTTGAATTTTATCAAATGACTTTTCTATATCTACCTCAGAGTCTTCTTAGGGTTAGTACTTAAAAGGATGTCTAAGAATTTGGAGGGCAAACACTCCTTTCAGTGTTAAAATGACAAAGAATATACTTTTCTACATTTACAGAAATTTACATTCCAAAGCTTTTGGAGAAGAGCTTCACTAATAGAAATAGAAAGTAGAAAGGTAAATATTTTTACCTTGGGGAAGTTAATCATTAAAACAGTGTTAATGTTTTCTGGAACATTCTCATCAGGACTCAAGCTGTTAGAATTTTAAAATGAGCTCTTAGGACCACTATTCTGAAGAAAAACTTCTTCTGATAGACCACTGTGTTCACTGGTCTTACTAATTTAAAGTTAGATTTTGCAGCCTGTTGCCAGTCTGTAATGAACTATTTTTAGCTGGGCTACATTCTTTAAGCATACATAGATCCCAGACAAGAGTAAATACCGTTTATGTCTGAATAGTTTCAAACAAATGAGTGAAGTTTTATTTATATGACTTGTCAAAGTTGACAGTAGAAAACCTAGTCATCATTTTTCCAAAATCATGTAAAATTTCACATTCTGTCATTTCATAAAAGGGATTGTTTGTTACCTCCTTAGGCAACCTGGTGGTCCCCCGCTCCCGGGAGGTCACCATATTGATGCCAAACTTAGTGCGGACACCCAATCAGCATAGCGCACTGCAGCCCAGAACTCCTGGACTCAGGCGATCCTCCTGCCTCAGCCTCCCGAGTGGCTGGGACTACAGGCATCCACCACCACGCCTGGCAATAAAAGGGATTGTTATTTGACAGACACGAGCTAGAACTATAACTAAAACTATGAGTGCTGTTTTGCCAATAGTTCTTCTAACAAACTAGTTTATTAAAAATAATTGGGTTTCAAAAAAACATTATTTCTTGTTTTCCTATAGTTTTCCTGTAGTAAATTCAACTGCAAGATGAAAAGAATAAGTATTTTATCATTGCTCACTAACTTTTAGTTTCTTCTAATTTGCTTTCAGAACAATGGTGGGAGAGAGAAAATTTAAAGGTATCTCATAGTCAAAACGGAGCTGAATGTGCAGGCTATTGATACAAAAAGGAGACAACCAATTTCAAGGAAATTTTAGTGGCAGAAGGAAGTGTCCTGTGGTAAACTTAAATTGATGATGAAAGATTAATGGAAGTCTTTGATCTTGATCATGAAGAAAAATTTAGAGTAAATATTGTAGGAAAGAAGGGATCTGAGGTACCTTTTTTGGTCCATTCCTTTGTACTATCACAAGTCTGGTGGAAGATATGAAAAATGAAAGTCTTAAATACAAGCAACAGTGAAATTGCTCTGGTTCTGGAAAGGTCAAATGCAGAGTTCATGGACTCCAAGGCACAGTTTGCCGTTGCTTAATAACCAGTATCCTTGATGCCATTATCTGGCTAAGTTCCTTAATTTTTCAGTAGATGTAATGAAACACTCTGGAGAATCCCACTTTTAATGTTACTTCTTCGTGTTATTTTGTCATTAAATCTTTAATTTCTGCAAGAGTAGCCGAGTTTACCACTGAAACTAGTTTGTGGGTTCCATCTTTACTTCTTGAGGGATTAGAACCAGGAGGCGCATTGCTAATGCCTTGTAAGAAGTCTCCATACCTGCTATTATTTTTCAATATAAGAAATGACTACATTGATAATGACTTTGTTGAAATGATTCAAGAATAGCTGCAGCATTCCTAATACTGTCATTGTACCTATGCTTTGTAGAGTACCAAACAGAAACTCTTTTAAGGCTCTCTTTCCCACTAAATTGACTTGATCTCAATTCTGATATTGGGGGCCATCGTGACCCTAGATACTTCGTAGAGGATCTGTGATAGTAAGCACCCCCATGCCAGTTAACTCACAGCTTCTTATGATCTTGACTTTTGATTGATTTTTCTTTTAAACATTCTTTTATCTTTTGCCAGAGTTTGTATCAGTTAGGGTCTTCTTGCCTGATTATGCAAGAGGATTTGTTAGGTTACCTTAGAGGATCAGAGGTAAGAGAGTCCATATTGGCTCTCTGTGCTGGAAAGCCAGGGAATCAGGTAGCCCAAGAAGATTGAAGCCATAGAATAAAAGGAATCAAACATGCAGCACCAGCCTCTCATGAAAGACTTAGAAGCCCACTGAAGTGTCTGGTTTGAGTCTGGACAGGAAGATGAAGAAACTGAAGACTGATGTCCAAACATGGTACCAGCAAAAGACACACTTGCTGAAGCAGGCTGGAACTTTTTAGAAACAAGCACGCTTCTTTCTTCCTTGTTTTTATTCCATTCAGGCCACAAACTCATTGGTTGGTGCAGTCGACAACCAAGGTGGACCTTCTTCAGTTTTCTGGTTGACATTCCAGTTATCTCTGGAAATACCCTACGGACCCACCTATAGTTCACTAATCTACTAGACATTTCTTTTTTAGTCAAACTGACATCAAAATTAATGGCTACAGAAGTGTCATGTTCTTTTTTTTTTTTTTT
>PVIC010053737.1:0-11750 GCA_004025085.1 Thryonomys swinderianus
ATGAGGGGAAGGAATAAATATGATACAGAAAGAAAATAAAAGAGCATGTATAAGGGGGGAGGAGGGGGGAGTGGGTAGGGATATGGGTAAAAATGAGAATTAACTTGTGGCATATACTGGTACAAATTTCCCAATGTTATATGTGATTTTGAGATGTATATAAATTGTACCAATAAAGAATTCAATTAAAAAATATATACCCAGTAGGAATTTTTAAAACTGATATTTACCAAGTACCTATGAAATATCTGACCTAAGGTAGGTGCTCAGTAATTACTCATTGAGTAAATAAATTATATTGTACTTACAATGGTGCCACTCATGTAGAAATATTATAAAAGTTTAAATTTTTATTAACATAATTATTTGTGATACATAGCCTTTCAAAAAGTTGTCAGGAGCACATTCTTTTCTGTAGAAAACTGACTGTCATCAAGCTCATAGATTAAAGTAAATTAATTAGCACTTGGATGTTCTAGCAAGATCTTGTTTTGTCAGAACTGATCATCTTGAATTTTTGGTAAAGTCAGTTCTTAGACTTGCAAAGCTTCAGGGGAGAGAGCAAGCCCTAAGTGCCTCTCCGTAAGAGGCAGGTATGTTATGAGAATCAGCTTGAAACCAGATGAAAAGCTTCTTTCTTAACCACAAGCATCACACTCCTATATTTAAATAGTGTCAGATTGATTGAGGAAAGGGAACCATCTGAGCTGTCAGGTGTTTGCAATTAAAAATAAAATTGCAACAGCAAGAAGCCATTATCACAAGTCCTGCACGTGTTAGACATTTCATCTTCTACCGACTACATAGCAAGAGGTACCAAGAATATAAGAACTGCACACATTTGAATTTTAGTTCAGTGAAACAGCTTTTCTTATGGCTGCCTCAATGAGAGAACAGCTTTTAGACACGTATTAAAACATGTCTCTGCTGAGCTCAGGCTCTTTGTTATTATTCTTTGTAAAATTTATGAGAAACATTCCCTTTAATCTAATATTCCAGGAACCCCATATCCATGACAGGCATGGAAAATTCTGAGCTCAAGAAACTCCAGCTGTATTTTCATTCTCTTCATGCACACAGAGAGTAGGAGGTGGCTCTATTTCTTGTTGAGTCTGACTCTGGCCTCAGCGTTTTCTGTATAGTATTCCAACTGGTCCCTCCTGATTAATCATTCCTCTACTCTCAAGAAGTTGACCATAAGTGCTACTAAAAATGCTCTGGGAAGCTGTCCTCTGGGCTACTAGGAGAAAGTACTGAGAAGCTGCCTGTAAGAACATGGAAGAAAGTGACTGGGAAGCCACCTGTTGGGGTACTGCCAAAATCCACTGAAGGACAAGTACCTCTGGTTATCACTGTGCCACTGGCCACTATGTACTGCAGAAGCAAGCATGAAACAAAGTTGCACATTATGAAGAGGGGTCCCTCTGTCCTGCTCATACCTCCAATGGCATCTACTGAAAAATCCTAACACTGAGTTGTCTGGCAAAAATGAAATATTAACAGGATCCGCATCTGTATTATCACAAAGTAAAAGGAAGAAGGATTGATTTGCAGTCGAGGCAATATCTTGATAATTGCTGCACCTTTCTATTTGTAATATCTCTTGAATATTCGCAATATTTTAAGGTCCTTGTGGATAAAGACAGTATCACACTTCTCCCTCCCTAACCCCCTGGTTTATATAACATTTAACATAGTGCTGACCACATATAATAAGTACTTGCTTGACTGTAAATAAGATTTCCCTGTGCTCTTATTTTCTCAATAGCCTAGGAAGCTGATGGTATCATCTTCTCCCTTGTGTTACTTTATTCTGAAATCTAATGACAGAGCAGTTCAACCATGAGTGAACAACAGCTGCCACCAACCTAGCAATTTCCAACTGCAAAACCAGGCTGTGATTTTCTCCTCAGTGATTATGCCATCTTGGATGTCATTCTCAAGAACACTGAAGCCAAGCTGGGGCCAATTGTGATTTTGTTTATTAAACTCTCACTTGGTGGGAAACAGCCCTGTCAGCTGCTCGTTCTCTTAAAATCAATTCACACTTAGGCTTCCAAGGCCAACCTCAAGGAAGTATTTTCCAACGTGTTCCACCTCCTTCTTTTCTCATAAAGACCTAGATGCTTCGTAGACCAATCCTTTCAGGATCAGAATGACATAAGTTGCACAAGCCTGCTTTGTGGTCAGAAGGGAAAGATTCTAGTTGTCTCAGTTACTTTTCTCTTACTGGGTAGATAAAACAACCTGACATCCAAAGTTAAAAGAGGAAAGGCTTATTTGGCTTACAGTTCATAGAAGTTTCAGTCTATAATCGGCTGGCTCTAAAGCAGGGAGGCAGAGGGGCAACAGTTCATGGCAGCAGAAGACAACAAAAGCATCAAGAGACCTTAACAACATCTTTCTGCCCCTTTTATTTTATTCAGACTACTTAGGGAAGGTGCCAATCACAGCTCTAATCCTAGTGCTCTTAGACGTACTCCCACCATGAGTCAACCACACACTTTAGATTCAGCCACCTCTGAAAAACCAAGAGGATTTGGGAGACATCTAAACACAAGCCATAACACTAGTCTGGCAGTTGTATTCATTTTAATGCATGTTTTGGCTTCCAAAAATCTTAATTTATATGAATCTAAGAATCTCTCACTCTAGAGATTCCCATTATTAAGTGGTCCATTCTAAAGCATAAGACTGCCTAGCCTTAATTCTAACAATAACCCTAGTCCTTTCTACTCTTTTGCCTGTGCTTAAAATATGATGATGCTCCTACCCTGAATATAATCACTTTTCCTTAAATATTAACCAAATACCAGTAATTATGGCCTATACAGTTTCTTGGGTGGTAATGTGTTTCTGACCCATGAGTTAGGTAAAGTTGTATAAGCACAGGGTCTGTTATTTATTACTTGTGTGATCTTGGATCGACTACTTAGCCTTTTCAAATTTCACATTCCTCCTTGGTAAATAAGGGCTTGATGATACTTACTCCACAGTGTGATGATGAGGAAAATGTTTGTAAAACTCTTAGCCAGTGAATGTTCAGTAAGTATCAACTGTGATTATGTCATAAACCAGGCGATGTCAATCTTTCTAGTCCAAGCCACCATCATCTCTTCCCGGAACTGCCCCAACAGCCTCCTAAACGGTACTCTGCTATGTGCTCTTGCCAAAAGTCTGTTTTCCACATACTAGCATGAAGAATCTTTTGTGAAAATCAGATTCTGACATTTCATCATTCAAAGCCCTACACTGGTTTACCATCACACTTTGAGCCAAATCCAAAGTTCATGCAGTGGTCAACAGCCCTACATTTGGTTTCAGCCTACATCTCTGTTATGGTTTAGATCTCAAATATTCTGCCCAATGTCTCATGCATTTGGAAGGTCACAGGCTCATGGGAGTGCTATTCTCAGCAACTGATTAGTATACAGCTGACAATGCTATTTGTAGGGGAGACCTGGTCAGAAGAAGTGAGTCACTGGGACATGACCTAGAAAGGTGTGTTCTTGTCCTGGTTTCTCCTCCTCTGTTTCCTGGCTGTTATGAGGTGAGAAGCTGCCCTTGCCATGTCCTTCCATGATGCTGTTCTACCCAGGAGCCAACCAACCTAGCTAATCCTCTGAAAACCATGAGCTAAAATATATACCTCCTTCCTCTTTGAACTATGGGTGTGGTTATTTTGTCTCAGCCACGCGAATGTGGCTAATACAGTCTCTAATCTCTTTTACTGTTTTCTGCTATCCCTCACTTCCTTCTCATTATAACGTTCCCATAGCTGGCATGGACTTTGTTTATGGTGGTCCAGGGCTTGGTACACATTAAGTACAAAATAATATTTGCTGAAATAATGAGTATTATTTTTATTGTTGTCCCTGACTTGGAGTACTGTATGAGATTGAGTCTTTGGTGAGTCTCTTGCTGGCGTGCTAACGTCTCTTGCAGTGACCAATTCAGCTCATTCTTGGTGATTAGTGCAAATTTTATCTGTAATTCCAATAAATTATATCCGTGGATTTACTCCAAGTCTTTGGGGGAAACATGAAGTGGAAAAAGAGTAAGGAAGGGGAAAAGAGGCCTATAGGAGTTATGGAAATATCTCAAAGAAAAAAATCTTCACATAATTCACTATTTTGTTGAAAGTTATCCCTGTATACTTGTTCAAAGCAAGATTTTATATGAGAAAACAGCTCCTTTTCTCTGATTTCTTTTCTTAAATCTACTTATATTCTGCTTACATAACATAAATACAATGTCAATTGCTAAAGATAAGCCAAGTATGGCATTTTTGAAGCTGTCTGAAAAGAAAACAGAAAATTTAGTTTTTGTTGCTGCTTTAGCAATGGAAGCCATGTCCTATTTTATTATCAAATAAAACAAACTAAATACTAAGTCATAGTGAGAGTATATACCTGGGACTGTGAAAATCCCCTTCTAGGAATATTGTGGTTGCAAGTCAAAAAGATTTAGGCCTGCTAAGGACTTCAGAGTTTCATTTTAAAGTTCAACTGTGATTATTTGTTCTGAGTTGGTTCTATCATATGTTTTAAGGCATGATTGATAGTGATTAAATGGGTGAAGAGTAAACTATAAAGCTACTAAAATCTGCTGAAAATTACTGGGCATAAAATACAGTAAACTTCGCGATAACAAGATCTGCAATTACTCAACTTTGATTAATGATCGACAGTTGTTCTTCTCTCAGTCTTTCTTCTCACACAATGGTTGGCTAAATTTCTTACTCTCTTAAAAGTGGGAGTAATGAGGGGAGAGAATAAATATGATTTGAAAAGAAAAAGAAAGCACATGTATATAGGGGGTGGTGGATTTGGGGTGGGTAGGGATATGGGTAAAAATGAGAATTAACTGTGTCATATACTGGTACAAATTTCCAATGTTGAGTGTGATTGTGAGCTCTGTATTAAATGTGCCAATAAAGAACTCAATTAAAAAAAAGTGAGAGTATAGAGAAAGTGCTATGAAGGTAAAGGTAAAAACTGATAGAGAAATGATAGGCTGCCCTTGTAGGGCAACTATGAAATGGAGGATCACTGCCTCAGTTCCTACGATTTTCTTGTCCCCATTTCCGCTCACTGGACTGACAAGAATTTATGTCAGCTGAAAGAGAAGTGCTTGGGACTGTCACTGTCCTATGAACTCATTAACTAAGTTTACTATGAAATTAGATGTGAAAACATGATCTGTATAAGATGGATTCAGATCACATCCTAAACACTAGAGACTCCTGCTAGGCTATATATGTAAGCGTGCCTGAAAACTTTCATTAACTCTGTAAAAGTATGGCTCTTTATTTCATACAATGGACATAATTACCCAATTTTGTACTTATTTGATGCAAAAATATATAAATTTAATAATGCAATATTAATCAAGATATATCACATACAGGCACAAATTTCCAGTGAAGAATGCGATAATAATTTATTCCTAAAATGTACCAATAAACTCAATTTATTTTTAGAAAGCTATTATTTATGCCTAGGACATGATGATTGCTTTGTCTATATTCTTTAAATGAAAAAATGAATGAATCTTGCTATACTGGGACATGAATGTGAGTGAGCCGGTCTTTCTCTGCACTGAGGGAATACACAGACAAGAAACAGGTCCCTATTGGCTAGCAAATAATCATTATGTACTGATATTTTTGGAGTTTTAACCAATTGATGGGGCTAAGGAGCAACTGTCTTTAAATGAGATTAAAATTTTTCAGGGTGCCACAGATTGCTTCACTCATCATGTACCTGCCTAGAATTTGGAGACATTTAAAGTTGTGACTTCTGCTTTTCTAAGACAAGATTAAGCTTTAGAATAAATCTGGTGCTGTAGGAAACACAACTACTGACCAAGAGTGGTGAAAAAAGGCTGTAGATAGATTTTAATGTCTTATTTTGAAATTTAACTATGAGAAACATGGATAATGACCAAGGACCAAGTGGCATGAGGGATGTCTCTGAAGATGTCCTGAGACATCTTCAGATGTCTTAGTTCCTTTGGACCTGAACCCATTCACATGCTGCAAGAGCCTTTAAAACTTTGGCATAACCTATGAGAAAGGGAACAGACATCAAATTACCTACAATGAAAACTTTAGTGGAAGATTGGGGGCCCAAGATAAAAGTTAAGTTGAATTTTAGAAGCATGATTTTTCATTTGTAGCATTCCTGAATTTGTGTTCTGACACTCTCAAACTCACTACAGGACTAAGAAATAAGAGTTATATTTTAAGACATATCCTGGTTACAGTTGACAGTGATTCAATGGGTGAAGGGCAAGTAATGGTTTACTAAAAAATATTGAAAATTAACAATTGAAAATTAAAGAGCAGTTCCACTGATAAAGAATAACATAGTTGCTCATAGCATATTTATTTTTCGGCTACTTCCATTAATATTTTATCTGTGGAAATCTTCCTGTTACATGTCATGTCTTCTTCATATTAATGGACTCAACTTTCATTTCTAGAATTCTTTGGGAAATACATGAAGTCTAAGAGGTGTAAATATCATTCACTCTCTCTGTATTTCAATTACTTTGTATGTAAAATGAAGGAAGTCAATATAACTAGCACTTCTCAAACATTCATGTGCATCACCTGAGTGATCTTGTTAAAATGAACATTGATTTAGCAGGGCCAGAGATTTAGCTCAGTGGTTCCAGCATCTGACTCAAAAATGCAAGGTCCTAAGTTCAATCCCCCGTACCACACACCACAATGCCGGGTGTGGTGGCTCATGCCTGTCATCCTAGCACTCAGGAGGCAGAGGCAGGAGGACTGCTAAGTTTGAGGCTTGCTGGGCTACTTAGTGAGCTCAGGGCCAGCCTGAACTACAAAGCGAGACCCTGTCTCAAAAAAAAAAAATAATTGATTTAGCAGATGATGTCAGGACTACCAGCCCAGGAATCACATTTTGAATAGCAAGTCCCTAGCTGACCTCTGATGTTCATTTTCTTTGCATCTCTAGATAATTTATGGAATAGCATTCAACTGGCTAAATGATATGTCATAAACTACTATGTATACAGACATATACATGTATATTAAATTAGTTGTTCTATGCCAAGAATTAAACCAGCTTGAGGATGTCACTTTAGTTTGTAGCCCTCAAACTTAATCTCATGGTGCCTTTATTTTAATATTCTCTGAGGACAGCTTATCATTTTTAGTACAACACAACGTGATTAAAATATATTGGAGTCATGTTTTTATATTATTCACCATTCTATGCAAAACCGAAGTGTGTATTCGTACTGGTGTGATTAATTGGGTAGGAGGGTGAATAGTTTCAGTTAAATCACTAAGTAAACAATGAAAGATTGAACTAATGAGTGATGTCCGCATACTATTCTTTTGCCTATGTAAGTTTGGTGCCACAGAGAAAATAAGACTGATTTGAATCTCATTAGCCATTTGCAAATAAGGTCACAATATTTGCGAGTCATTTTGATGCAACACATGTTTCTAGTGCTTTATGAGCAAGACACAAATGAAGGTCTGTTGTGCAGCCATATCTGTATATATAATTTATAGTCTTATATATAAGATAAATGTCACTTTAATAGTTCTCAGACTATAATTTTGTGGTTCCTCCCAGTGCTGCTCAGATTTATTCTAAACTTCTCTGGGAGTCCTTAGAGGGTGTCTCAGGGTTATCATGACAACTAAACCTCTAGAATAAATATTATTTCACATTCTCAATATGCTGCTTCCTAAACATTTCTTAAACCTGTTTTAATTTTTTTACTGGCTTAAAAAACATGGAAGCACTTTCATGACCAATGATAAGATTACTTAAATAATATATTTAAATGATCAACAATAAATTTCTCCTGGACCTGTATCTTCACCACTGAACTAAGTATTGGATGGTCTCTCAAAAGCCCTTTCTACCTCTGTGTGTATTTCATTTGAACTTTAATTAAAATTGTGTGATACTTTTCTAAATGTACTTTCATCTTTTCAATGTTAAAAAGTATAGAGTGTGTTTATTGTTTAATTAAAATGCATATCCATTCCTGGGAAATTCAAAGAATTCTATCACCCTTGAAAAGTAAATCATGATCATCAGAAGTTTCTATAATTAAATTATTATAGAGTACAATATAATTTACATCTGCAAACTCTGAACTGACTAAAGTAATGGGATGTCAATATTCATAAAGTGCCCAGAGAAGGCACATTTGTTGAAACAGCAATAACACAAATGAGGGCTTGTAAGGTCTGTGTGTCAGAACAAAAATGTTGTAGAGCAGCTATCAACAATGAGCGGCTAGACAAATTGCAGATGGAAAGCTAGCCAACCAAGTAAGTATCCATAATGCAAGAGATGGTTCAAGAATATCCTTTTGAATTGAGCCAAGAAAATTGTTGTGTAATAGATAATTTATTCCCCTTCTCCTCATATATATCAACCCTGAGCCTACTGTTTTGATGCAGTAAAGTCAAATACACCTTCAGGTTTTCTGATTGCACTCCAGAGCACAAAAAAGTTAAAAAACCCAAGGAATTCTGGGGCTAAGAATTCAGATAGTATATAATAGTTTCTTAGTGTCTGTAGGAGATTGGTTCCAGGAACCCCCAGAAGTTACCAAAATCTGTGGATGCTCAAGTCCCTTATATAAAATGGTGTAGCACAGGATAGTACACTCATCCTTTTACATATTTTCAGTAATCTCTAGATTGTTTAAATAGTACAGCATAGGGCTGGGGATTTACCTCAGTGGTTCCGGCACTTGCCTAACAAGTGCAAGGTCCCAAATTTGATCCCTGGTAACCACATACAACAATACCGGGCAAGGCAACTGGCACCCACCAGCAATTAGCAGCAAATACCACAGTGCCGGGCGTGGTGGCTCACGCCTGTAATCCCAGTACTGGGGAGGCAGAGTCAGGAGGATTGCTGAGTTCAAGGCTTGCCTGGGCTACATAGTTAGCTCATGGTAATTCTTTTAACTGAAAATAACAGAATATTTGTCTAATAATATCTATAATTATATAGACATTGTTATTCAATCAGGAGCCCAGAATCAGGTAGTTCAGGGTCTGTTACATACCTCTGTAAGGTTTGCAAGGACTCAGATTGTCCTTGAATTTATCTGCTCTGTCATTTTCAGTGTATTAAGTTATGTTTTCCCTTATGTTTGAAGCATGGCTGCCTCTGCTTTACAAAATGCCATCCTAAGCAAGAGACAAGGAAGACAATAGAAAAGGAAACTTTCTTTATATTATCTTTCCATGAAAGAGATTTTCATTCCTAGAAGTCCTCAGCTGACTTTTCTTTATGATTTATTTATCAGAATTAGCCCACACTCACTCCTAGAACAATTACTGACAAAGGGATATGGGAATGCCACAAATGTCTGAGATTAATCAGAATTCATCCCCTAGGGCTGAGGACTGTCAAAATCTAATTTCAAGTGGTTAAAAGCATGACTGCCATATGAGCAGAGAGTGAGCATGTGTCAAAGGTAAATTCTTAATGAGGAAGCTATCAAAATAGTAAAGCTGGTTCAAAGGTGGTTGGGAAAGAGTGACAGATAGTGAGTGTCAAAGAAAGAACGTCGCAATGCAATTGCCAAATTAGACACAAAGTGATTAATATCCTACAGGGCTATAAAACTGTAATATAGGGGTTATCTTTTCTACCAGACACAAAGTTACTGAAATTTATTAATGTTTTACAAATTAACACCTATCTTTATAGCGCTAAGTAAATTGTAAGTCAAACAAAGACATAGTTCCTAAATAATTAGATAGTCTTGTTTGGGACTATTAGACATTAAAAGGTACAGTTATATTATATTGTCTTATTTCTAAGTTTGAGATACAATTTCATAGCAGCATGTAGCTCAAGGAATCTGAACTTTTCTTAGTAAAGATAAAGGAAGGAATATTTGTAGGCAATCAATATTGTCTGCCACAGACATTTCAAATGACAAAAAAGCATCACGTGCTGGAATATTTTTTTCTAAAATACCATTTAAACATGAACAATAATATCAAGTCTTTTCAAACTGGAAACGTAATGTTTTCTATTTTAATTTTATTAAAACATTGTATTTTAAACAGTATTTCAGAAGTACCATGAGTAATTTTATTGACATTTTAATCTAGAAATTAATGAGGATTTCTTCATTCCACTTCTTTGAAAGTAAGGCATTGACACTGTTGAAATGATTATGTCAATAGGAGGCATTTTCTTGATTTCACTCAGAGTGTTTTCCATTTATGATTTATTTGCTTTGGTAATGGTTCTTGAAATTTATCTTTAAAAAGAGATTTCCTATTTATTTCCACAAACTCTCCTATGAATAATAAACCTCAGTAGCCCAGTCTATACAGGCTTTTTTTTTTTTAGTTATTGTTATTTTTCTTATTGACTCACTATAGTCAGGTTTAGAGCTCATCATCAAGACTTCTGGTGAGTTCCATAATGAGCACTTTCATACTAAGGTTAAACAAAGCATGCCTCCAATTCCAAATGGCCACATTGAACCAGGGTATCATGTATAAACAGACAATACTGGAATAATTCTACTTAGGATAAAATTCACAGAAATTTGTCATATAATTTGTCTTATGGTGAAGCTTGAAAATATAAGTTATAGTTGAATAGGTGATGGTACTTGTAGTAAGTGCATGTGAGTAGTACCATAAGGTCACAAGAGAAGAGAATCTTGTGTTCGTGTTCCTTCCATGGCACCTGTACTAGTCCTGTTGCTGACACACAATACACAACATTCACAATTTGAAGGAGGAGTCGTTTATTTTGGCTCATGGTTTTCAGAAGATTCAGTCCTTGGTAGGCTAGCTCCATGGTAGTACTGGTAGGATGGAAATCATGGCAGAGGAAATCTGCTCACATCATGAAATTCAGGAAGCAGAAAGAGAAGGGAGGAGGAGCTGCAAACAAGAGTACTCTCTGCCAGGCTATGCCCCTCAGTGACCTACTTCCAGCCAGGTACTACCTCCCAGCAGTCCATCTCACTACTGAACTCATTAGTGGATGAATCACGTAGGAGTGGACTGCTTCATTGATGCAGCCACTTGTTAAATACATGAGACTTTGGGAGGACATTTTAGATCTAAACCACAATAACACCTCTTGAGTCTGGTGGGTTACCAATTCATAACTAGTAGGAATTTCAATCTTATTTCAAATGCCCAAATCAATTAGTATTTTGGGGAGAAGGAACAGGGACAGTGATGCTATTTTGTATTTATAAACAAGGCATTTCCCCTCAGGAACAGGAAAGGCTAGAAAATTTTATTCCTTTAATTATAAAGAGATAAAAAATTTCCTGAGGATGTTTTCAGTGTCATTTGTGGGTAGGACTTTCTCATTAAGCCAGGTGACTATTGAACAATGTAAATAACAAAGAAGTAAAGGATTTAGATTGATCTCGCTGAAGAAGGAGTTGACCAGGAGAAAGTTTCTCAATCAGTCAAATGAAGGGAAATAAACTTTTTATTAGCCAAATTCTGATTTCTTTTATAAAAATTATAGCTGTGTTAAAAGAAATGTTATGAGGGCCGGAGGGTTAGCTCAGTGGTTCCGGCGCCTGCCTCACAAGCGCAAGGTCCTGAGTTCGATCCCCGGTAACCACATATAATGCTGGGCGTGGAGACACGCCCACCAACAATCAACACCGCATACCACAGTGCTGGACGTGGTGGCTCACGCCTGTAATCCCAGCACTCGGGAGGCAGGGACAGGAGGATTGCTGAG
>PVIC010053738.1:0-11754 GCA_004025085.1 Thryonomys swinderianus
TAAATATTACAAATGATGATTTTCTACCAAGTACTATATAAAGAATTTATGGAATATTAATAGTACTGTTATCCACAACCTTCATGCTTGGTGAATGACCCCAAACTGAAATCCTGTTTGACTTCTGAGGAGTAAAGCTTACAAATGATCTGCTTTAACCCACTTGCTGCCTAGTTTTGTAGGTAAATATTCCCAGGGCCAAGGCTGGTCTCCCTTAGTGAGCATCGGACATGCACCACCTGAGTAGTAGTGGGTCTTGGCCTCTTCTGTTCGCTGCTCACCACATTCTGTGCCAGGCTGGGCACCCTCGGGATGAGTTCACGTGTCCACAGAGCCAAGGAGCTGCTCCGAGACCCTCCAGGCTCAGGTTGCTGTTCTAAGCTTGGGGACCCTGGCAGCTTCTGCAAATGCTGCCGTGAATGTGCTCTGCAGAAAACCCGGCTTTCAAAGTACGACTTACTGTTTCCTACCAGGTCCGCCACTCTGGCTTGGCTGGGGCACCCGGAGACCCAGTCCACGAGCCTCTGGGGGGAAAAGCCTTGAGAGGACAGGCAGGGACAAGAGATGTCAGCTGCGGAACTTGACCGTGCTCCGGGCCCTGGGTCGCGTTGAAGGGATCCGGGCGTGCCTCACGTGTGAGTCGGAGCCCTCCGCGTACACGCCTTTTAGATCTCTGCAGAATGCAACACTGCAGTGTGCAGGAGAGTGAGTTATCTTGAGATGATAGTGACTTTATAATGCCCTTTGACAATACGTATTTCTTTTGTTTTGGTTTTTTTTTTTTGCTTTTTGAGACAGGGTCTCGCTTTGTAGTTCAGGCTGGCCCTGAGCTCATTATGGCACCCAGGCAAGCCTGGAACTCAGCAATCCTCCTGTCTCTGCCTCCTGAGTGCTGGGATGACAGGCGTGAGCCACCACGTCTGGCACTGTGGTATGCAGTGTTGACTGTTGGTGGGCGTGTCTCCACGCCCAGCATTATACGTGGTTACTGGGGATCGAACTCAGGACCTTGAGCTTGCAAGGCAGGCGCCGGAACCACTGAGCTAACCCTCCGGCCCCAATACATATTTCTTAATAGATAAAATAGTGTGGCAGGTTTTAAAGAATTTAAATTAAATTAATTTTTAAAACGGATATAGAAACACATAGCATTGCACATGTTAACGTGGGGCTGTGATTTTTTTAACGCGGCAACATGTCTTTCTTTTTTTTTTTTTTGAGTAGGAAAAGTTTATTGAGAGAGAAAGCTTCTGCCTTAAGAGAGACAGAAGGGGGGCCCGGAAAGTGGGTAACCCCAACATGTCTTTCTTAACAGACAAGAATAAAATGATAATGGAAGAAGGGGCGCGGGCATTTTCCCTCCTCGGATTACCTGGTCGCTCAGCGCCAGGCGCCTGGAGCAGCAGCGGGGTGGCCGGGGGCGCCTGGACGCGCTCCCTGAACCCCACCAGCTGCGAGGAGCTGGGAAAACCCGGAAGAAGCGCCTCGAGGAAGGAAGGAGAGGTTCCTCGGCGCTCCCCCCGCAGTCTGCGGCCGGCCTCAGCGTCTTCCTTCCTCCAGTCTCCTTGTCCCCAGGGCCTCCAGGGCCAGAGCCTACGTGTCTCCCGAGTCTCGCTGTCATCTGACACCAGGCGGCGGCAGGTGCCCTGCAGATGCCCGCGAACGGCGAGGGAACGCTGACTCCACGCACACCTGCCACCGGGTCGTCTTGGCCCATCACGTGCCTACTTGGGTGACGATAGACAGCTTTGAAATGAAAGTTGTTCCCGGGTCAGGGAGAAAAGGAAGTCAGTGCTTTATAAATGTCATCGGAAAAATGTGTCCTTTTGAATCACTGTGCCATTCAGAAAAGAATCAAAACATTTTCCAATTTGAATCACTTACCTGGCTTTTCAGTGTGGCTTCTTCCAGATTTAAATCTTGGCTATCTATTTTCCTTTTGTAACTTCTGTCCATTTGGAAGAACCATGAGAAATGGATAATGTTATGGATGCAAAAACACGGACCTATGGAAATAAGTGTTCGGGGCCACCATGTTCTTCCTGCCTTTGTGTTTTGTAGTTAGTGTTTCCTCAGTTATTAGCACCAATGCTCAATTATTTCCATAGTTAAACCAGATTATGGCTAACTCAGCTTTGGCTGTCTAGCCTAAGAGCCCAATAAACTTTTTATAATCTTGCTTTTATGGGAAACACCGAACAGCTGTCTTTGTAACCAAACCTACGTGGAGCTGGTATATTTCTGGCCTCGTTCCAGGTGCCCCTTGGGTCAGACCTCCTGTGGTTTGGCATAGCCTGCTCCCTGTGAGCGTCGGTGACTCTCAGCACCCCCCAGCGACTGGCAAAACGCTGGGTCCAGCCTGAGTCTCCTAGCTTCTTTCAGAGTGGGCACAGAGGTGTGCATGTTAGCCCCGGGGGGTGTGAAATCCCACGTCTGGCAGTGCTCAGGTGGCAAGCATGGCAGGGGAGAGGAGAGCTGGTTGTTTAGGACGTGGCGAGGCTTCGGACGGGAGGGGAGGCCTTTGACAGCACGGGTGGGGTCGCCTGAGCGGTGTGTGGAGCGAAGCGTGAGTGTGGCGAGATAAAGCGGGCGCTGGGGTGAATCTGTCTCTCCCCGGGGCGCCCTGTCAGCGTGGGACACGTCACTTCCCCGCTGTGCACCTGTTTCCTCTTCTCAGTGTGGAGATGATGCTGCTACATGGCAGGGTTGGTGTGAATATTAGTGGGGTAGAGACCAGTTGTGTCCAGCGTAAGTTCAGGCCTTAGAAGACATGAGCCTTCCTTGCGCACACACGAGAAACATGGTGTTTACATTTCCTTTGCTCCCTGGATTGAGACCATTTATATTTTAAGAATTCTCTCCTCCTCCTTCTTTTCCTCCTCCTTCGCCCTTTTCATCCTCTTGTTCTAATAACTGCAAAGTTATATGAAGGAGTAGGAAGTGCCGAGAGTCTAGTGAGAGTCAGAATTCTTTGGGGGCCATCCTAGAATGTGTCTTCTCTCTTCAAAATCAGACAATCACTAACTGTTCCCAGTTTTATCTATTCTGAAAAGAGCGGTGGAAGAAAAGAAGGCCTGGACGCATAGGTAGTTCAGTGTTCAGACTCTGCCACTGGCCTGTGATGCAATGCTGGGTAGTTTACTTTGGACCCTGTCTGAGTCTTAGTCCCTTCGTTAACAAAGTGAAAACGTTCAAGCATTTTTTTTTTTTTTTTGCAGTACTGGGGATAGAACTTGGGCCCTTGTGCTTCCAAGGTAGGTGCGGTAGCTCCTGAGCTAAATCCCTGGCTCCCCCCTTGCTTGGTGGTGGTGATGGTGGTGATGATACTGGGGATTAACTGAAGGCCTTTGGGCTGAGCGATCTCCCAAGTCCCTTCTTTAAATTTTATTTTGAGACCAGGTCTCACTGCTCAGGCTGGGCTCAGACTCGTGGCACAGACGTGTGGACAGTGTGAGTTGGGGCAGCACCGGCCAGGCTTGGGTCTCTTCTGTTACACACTGAGCGGCTGTGGCTTTGTCTGCCTTGCTTTTCTCATGTACGAAGTCAACACAGTTATTATTATTAGACTTACCTTGGGAGAATATTCTAGTACATGAGAAATTAATATACATGGAATGTTTAAAACAATGTCTGGGGCTGGAGATTTAGCTTAATGGTTCCAGCGCCTGCCTCGCAAGCACAAGGACCTGAGTTTGATCCCAGTAACCACATATGCTTTGTGTTTTTTTTTTTTTTTTTTGAGACGGGGTCTCATTTTGTAATTCAGACTGGCCCTGAGCTCACTATGGAGCCCAGGCAAGCCTTGAACTCAGCAATCTTCCTGCCTCTGCCTCCTGAGTGCTGGGATTATTAGGTGTGAACCACCATGTCCAGCATGATGGTATGTGGTGCTGATTGCTGGTGGGTGTGAGTCACCACGCCCCTTGTTATTGTATGTGGTTACTGGGGATCTGGGAATCAAACTCAGGACCTTGTGCTTGCTAGGCAGGTGCTGGAATCACCAAGCTAAATGTCTGGCCCAATGTGTGGGTTTTTAAAAGAATTTTTCCCGTTCATAACAGAATGAGTGTATAGAGTAACTCATAGTTACAGCATGTGTTATAAATATGTGATCTCATAGAGCGAGAGTTAATGAAAATTAATCTCAGAATTTATAAGGCTTGATTACAGTCATTTCCAGGTGGCCAGCAGGTAAGCTGATGATAGCTGCGTGGCCTGTCTTGGCCTACTTGAGATTTCACAATTACGTTTACTTTATGCCGTTAACTCACACGTGTACAAGCCCAGAAAGGCCTCACCTCCCAGCGGCTTGACTCACTCCTCAGGGTCACATCAGCAGGTACAGATCAGATTAGTAACCTGTAATGAAAGCGGAACGGAAGCAGTTATACGATTTGGAGGTGTTCACGTTTAACCCGTCAAATTATATCATGGACTTGGTCCATCACAAAACATTCAGAATACGATGGAAAAAAGCCTTTCACTGGGAAATGCCATGCGAGGGAGAGGTCTTTGGAGTGCCCCAGAGGCGGACGCGAGTGTCACTCTATCCCTTGTGACTGTGTGACTTTGGTTTCTTCCTCCGACCAAGGCTCAGTTCCGGGAAAATGATGGTCCTAGTCATCAGGGCCTGTGTGTGTGGTGAGAGTTGAACGGGCTGATGGAGGGGATGTGACCCTCCAGTGTGGAACCAGTGGGAAGCAGCGCTTGTCTCTTTTTCTTGCCGGGATCCTCGGGGTCAGAGCAGCCCTGGAAGGTGCTGAGTGCTCGTTGAATACTTGGCCACATGAGTGAATGAATCCATGAAGCAATAAAAGTGGCGGCTTTTCCGAGCAATACTAGTAATTTGCAGGGACAAAAGCAGAGTTCCTTAAATTTGTCTGAGTATTAAAATTTTTTTGGAGACTTAAAAATGCCAAGACCAAACTGGGTGTGTTGGCTTATGCCTGTCATCCCAGCCTCAGGAGTCAGAGGCAGGGGGATTGTGGAGACAGGGTAAGAGGATGCAGCCAAACCCTCCTCGCAAGATCCAGTTCCCTGTGAGCCCCACAGCAAAAGGATGAATAACCAACAAACAGCAAAATCAGAACCTGGAGAAAAAGGCTGGGCCTGGGCTCAACTCTTTTTTTTTTTTTTTTGAGATAGGGTCTCACTTTGTAGCTCAGGCTGGCCCTGAGCTCACCATGTAGCCCAGGCAAGCCTGAAACTCAGCAATCCTCCTGTCTCTGCCTCCCGAGTGCTGGGATTACAGGCGTGAGCCACCACGCCCTGCACTGTGGCATGTAGCATTGATGGCTGGTGGACGTGAGTTGCCACACCCAGCATTCTATGTGGTCTCCGGGATTGAACTCAGGACGTTGCGCTTGCCAGGCAGGCGCTGGAACCACTGAGCCAAATCTCCGGCCCTGGGCTCAACTCTTGCTACTCTGAGCAGCGGCAGGAAAAAGCCAAATACCATGCAAGTAAAAAGGGCCAATGACGGAGCTCACTGCACTTTTATTTGTTGCAAAGCCTTCACACCCCGAATCCTAGCATGGGTAAAACAGGGCGCTTATTCATAATCATCCCTGTAGTGGGAGATCCCATAGGGCAGGGCAGACATCCTTAAATCCAAGTAAGTCCAACCAAGTGCCAAGTCCGAGTCAGTCATCCACAGTTGCTGACACAGGATCACTGTGAGTTTTAGGCCAGGCTGGACAACACAGGGAGACCCTTTCTCAGAACACAAACAAAACCAAACAAAACCAGTGCCACACCCACACAACTGATTAGTTCATTTGAATTTGAGCTCTAACACAGACTTCTTTTTCTAATTTTTTTTTTGAGACAGGGCCTTGCTTTGTGGTTCATGCTGGCCCTGAGCTCACTATGGAGCCCAGACAAGCCTCGAACTCAGCAAGCCTCCTGCCTCTGCCTCCTGAGTGCTGGGATGACAGGCGTGAGCCACCACGGCCCGCACTGTTGTATGTGGATCTGATTGCTGGTGGGTGTGAGTCACCACACCCAATATAGTTGTATGTGGTTACTGGGGATCGAACCAGGAACCTTGTGCTTGCTAGGCAGGTGCCGGAACCTCTGAGCTAAATCTCTGGCCCTCCTATTTCTTGATGTATATTAAGTGCCCAGAACATATTTGACACACTGGCGTCTCACTAAAATAATGACAAGTAAATAAGCGAATGACCAGAATCTATGCTCAAAATAATCTGAATATTAAGTAACACTTTTTACTGCTCAAAAAGTGATAAAAGGTAATCTGTTGATAAAAGTTGATCGGTTGGTCACAGAAGAGGAAGGAGAGGAGGGCCAGAGGGTGGGTGCAGAGAGGCCGCCACAGGGGGAGCGACCGAGCAGACAGTGCTGGGGCAACAGGCTGCTGGGCACTGCGGGGCTCACGGGACTGCAGTCGTCTCCGGGAAGAAAAGGGCACAGGGACAGGGGGACAACTTGGGGTCGATTTGCTGTCCCCGAAGCAAGCAGGCCACATTCTCAGCGGCCTGTGAGATGGAGTCGGGCAGCTAAGCTAGGGTGATGTCCAGGGAAACATTGCCCCGGAAGTTCTACGGCTCAGTTTGCGCCTGTGAAATTTATCCCCATGCAGCAGCCCGCTTATTACCTCTGCTCATTACTGCGCGCTTGGCTTGAGTCTGGGTCCGGCTCAGCGGCTGCATACCAAGTGCCCCCCGAGGTCTCGTCACGAGCAGCAGGATGCTCACGCTGTGCGCGTGGATTACCCGTCCCACGGTGGATGCGGACCCTTCCTGCCAGGGCCTCCCCTCACGGGCTCCCCGGTTGCGGGCAGATCTTAACCTCTGGCAGCCTCCAGAGAGCAGCTTGAGAGCAGCGTCTGCGCTGTGTCTCGATCTCTCTGCCAAGTTTTAGCGTCTGCTTGATTTCTGTGGCCAGCCCGTGCTCGGGCTCAAGGCGTCTTGGGCAAAGAGCTTCGGAGAACTGGACTGGAGCCCAGAGATGATTCCAGAAGCTGATTTCTCGTGCGAACACAGACCTGACCTGAAAACGAATTTTATTGTTTTAAGATTTCACGCCTCAGCTCAGTGCTCAGGGTCCTAAGTCCTGGCGTCTCCGAACCTTTCTGTGATGACGAGTGAAATTCACCTATTTTCTTCCGAGGGACTCAGCTGTCACTTACACCTGCTCCTTCACTGCCTGAAGGTCCTTATTTCATTCTTTCTACCGTTACTCACCCTTCAGGTCCTGGGTCTAAGATCCTTCCCTTGTCAATATTTTACTTTAAATTTTTTTTGTAGCACTGGGCAGCATGCCGAGCAAACGCTCTGCCTCTGAACTGCATCCTGGTCCCACGTCCTTTCCGAAACTTACCCCCCCGAGCTCAGTCTAGGGCCTTCTGCAGCCCGAACGCACACACTTCCTCGGAGGCCCTTCCACACCGTTCTGCGGTTCCTTGTTGTGCCAGCCCCTCAGCCAGTCTGTGAGTCACTCGAGGGCAAAGGCCCTGTGTCTAATTCATGTTATTTCTAGAGAGCCTCCATGAAGTGTGTGTGTGTGTGAGAATGAGAATGGGGGTGTCACGTGACCCTTCCACGGAGGGTGACGTGACTGGGCGGGTGCAGTCCAGACGGCCCGACGCCCTGCGGTTCTTGGGCAGCCGCGCTTCCCGAGGCCCTAAGCGGGCTCCAGGACCAGGGGTGTCCATGGGGAACTTCTGAGCAGGGTGCAGGCCCAGGCCTCATGCCGGACTCCTGACTCGACCGCCACCCAAGGGGTTCTGTGTTTTCACACACTGTCCGACAGGTTTGGGGGCCAGTCCTGCCTTGGACCCACTGCACGTCCCTCTGGCCACCACGGCGGGGACTCTGGGCTGGCTGGGGTGGGGCGCGTGCAGGCTGGGATGGGCCGAAGCAAAAACGCCCTGGAGCCCACTTGCTGCTGTTCTGAGCTGTACTCGGAACCGCGGCGGGTGCCGGGGCGGGCGGCTGTGAGCCCTGGCGGCCGCGGGTCCTGCCTGAGCCCGGGGCGAGAGAGGCGCGGCTCCCCGGGGCCCCGGAGGTGAGCTGCGGGCCTCCTGACAGGCAGACGCAAGGAAGGGCATGCTTCAGTATTGTATAAATCACTTGGAGGAAGTTATGTCTTATTTATGTTCATTTTTGAATGTATTTGAGTTTTTATTACAGATAATTTTCAAAGAGGCAAGCGTGGGAGGCGATCTTGGGGGAGCACGCAGCTCCTCACGAGAACGAGGCTCGGCCGACCTGACCGGCTGGGCGGGGATTACTCATACTTTAAACCGCCGTCTGAAGTCTGCGTTCCCAGGGACCCAGTGTGAAGGAAACGCAAAAGTTTTAATAGTGACAACGAAGTACTTGGCTTTAAACTGCAGATTTAATGCCCGTGCACCACAGAGCCGGCAGGGTGGAGGGTCGCGGAGGCCAGGCTGAGAGGAGGGAGGGGACGTCGGGTGGATCTCGGTCAGTCGAGAGGCCCACGCCACTCTCCTTCCTCAAACTCCCCCGTTCAGGCGATCAGCCTGCAGTGAGGCCCGGCTGCTGCCCCTGGAACTCAGCTCCGGGACCAGCTCCTCCGGCTGCTGGCGGCACCGGGCCCGTCACGCAGGTCGCTTCCGGGAGGCCGACCGCGTGGCCACAGGCACAGGGGGCACAGAGCCCGCCGGATGGCGTCGGGCGTAGACAGGCCGTGTTCTATGGAGACGAGGCCAGCGTCTCACCCTGGTCAGAGGGAAGAGGGAGAGGGCCTCAGCCGTGTGGGGGCTGCAGCAGGTCTGACACGAGCATTTTTGCTTCCACAAACAAGTACATATTCACTCAGCTTTTGTAGAAAAGCTGCATTTGGGCTGGAGGGTTAGCTCAGTGGTTCCAGCGCCTGCCTCACAAGCGCAAGGTCCTGAGTTCGATCCTGGTAACCACATACAATGCTGGGCGTGGTGACTCACACCCACCAGCCATCAATACCACATACCACAGCGCCGGGCATGGTGGCTCACACCTGTCATCCCAGCACTCGGGAGGCAGAGGCAGGAGGATTGCTGAGTTCGAGGCTTGCCTGGGCTCCATGGTGAGCTGAGAGCCAGCCTGAACTACAAAGCGAGACCCTGTCTCAAAAAAAAAAAAAAAAAAAGCTGAATTTAAGGACTTAACTTCCCTCTTGCATGACAGCATGAAGTCAGTCATGGAGGAAAATATGTTCTTAATAAAGAAGAGGCGAGGGAGGGCATTCCTTCTCCAGTTTATCACCAAAACAGGATAAGAAAATATCTGAGGGTACAGGGCTGTGTGTCAGGGCTGGGGCTGTAGCTCCGTGGTGCTGCCGCCTGTATCCCTGGAAAAGATGCCAATGCTGGGTGACTAATCTAACTTTATTGTCTTCCCTAGTATTTTACAATGCAGTAAGAAGAATCAGTACAGGCATATGCCTATAACCCTAACACTCTGAGAGGCTGAGGCAGGAAGATGACAAGTTTGAGCCCAGCCCCAAAGTTCAGCTAGATCCTGTCTCAAAAAAAAAAAAAAAAAAAAAAGGCTGGGAATATTGTTCAGTGTCAAGGTCATGGCTTGATCCCTAGTATCTCACATATATTAAGAGAGAATAGTGACACGTTTGGAATGAAAAAGAGTCAAAGGAGAACATTTTGTTGGTGAAAATTCTGAATTCCAATTTTTTATGAGGTGTTTTGATTGATTTGATTAACTCTCTGCTTGTGCTTCGCCATGACGGGGAACCGTAGGCGGAACACGGTGCTTCCGCCTCGGCTGCTCCAACCCGCGAGTCCTTGGAGGTCCCGACCGCGAGGCCTGGGCGGCCCTGGAGATTGACGCCCAGACCGATCCATGCCAGGCGAGGCGTGCCCGGCGTGGGCCGCCTGAGTGCCGTGGTCCTGGAGGGGCTAGGGAGGGACAGGGTCGCCCGGAGTCGCCAGCCCTGGGGCCAGGCTGAGAGGTTCCCTGGGGGCTGCGCCCGGAGGGCCCTGGGGCGGGGGAGGCAGGCGCAGGCGGCTGGGGACAAAGACCGAGGCAGCGTGGCGCCCGGTCCGCGGTTACAAGTCACGGGACGGGAGCGGCGGGGCCACCAGGCTGCCTGCTGAGCTCTTTGTTTTCAAATCCTGCGGTTGGTAATAAGTTTTTGGGCGCGTGTGAGCTGTAAATCGTTCTGGAAATTGAACCGAAGATACAATATCGTAAATCTCTGCGTCGGTGGTGGAATATTTACGGGCAGAGCGCCTGATCAGTGCTGTGGCTGTTGGTGGCTGAGCGTCTGACCGAGCGGGACCCGGCCTGAGGGCTGAGGCTCGGAGGCGGCTCCTCAGGTGGGTGCGTGAGCTGGGGTTTGACAAGATCCTCAGATGTCCCTGAATTGGCATGGCTGGCCCTGAGCTGGGAATCATGGTGCTGGCGAGGGCGGGGCGCTGGCCACGCCGGGCACCTCCTCTCCGGCTCACTGAATCAGAGCTTCTTACTCAGGGAGCCTCGAGAAAACGCACATTTCATCAGAGTTGTCTTGAAAGTCTAATCATCACTGTAAATACCTGTGTGGAGACAGAGAACCAGAGCCGTAGGCACTGTATTCGTGCTATCCTCGATTTTCTTCTGATGACAGTTATTTGAAAGAAAACCATCATCTCCTTTAAGGATTTTTTTTTTTTTTTTGAGACAGGGTCTAGCTTTGTAGTTCAGGCTGGCTCTGAGCTCACTATGGTGCCCAGGCAAGCCTCGGCCTCAGCGATCCTCCTGCCTCTGCCTCCGAGTGCTGGGATGTGGTCTGTGGTATTGATGGCTGGTGGGTGTGAGTCACCACGCCCAGCATTATATGTGGTTACTGGGATGGAACTCAGGACCTTTCGCTTGCGAGGCAGGCGCCGGAACCACTGAGCTAAATCTCCCACCCCCAAGCAAGAATTTTTTTGATCTCTTTTTTTTTTTTTTTCACTGATGTGTGCCAACTGCCTGGCATACCCTACATGCTCGATATATTTTTACTGGGCAAATGCATTTTATGAAGACTAACTGTAGACTAATGAAATGGCCTCCAAGTTATGCACGATCGTCTAACTCATACTCCATAGTCGTTTAATACTTTTGCTTCCAGGTATTTGAAAGCAGACATGGCAGTGCCAACCCCTAATGCAGGGAGCCCATGAGCCCAAGTTTCTAGTAGAAATGTAGCATTTTCTTTAAGTGTAAATGTGGCCCACAAACTGCAGACCAACTTTTGTCAGCAATAGAAATCACAGGGCTTTTTTTCATAACATGTTATTGGTTATATAGGTTAAAATAGTTTCCACTTCATAACAAGTGAAAGTTATTATTGCATTGTCCCCAGGTTATATTACTTAATGCAATAATCAAGAATCACATGTATTGTTTCCAGTACCTCCTGGGGACTCGATTTTCCCGTGAGACAAAACAAGCCCATCGGTTCTTTCTGTCTGCTGGTCACTGTGCAGGGACTTGGGGAAGACAGGTGGACAAGCCAAGCCCTCACTGTGCCAAAGCAAACTGACAGAAGTAGAGGTTCTTTCCTCTAATGCTGCACTCCCCGCCATCGGTAGTTTTGCTTCCCACGGGTTCAGTTACCCAAAATTAACTGAACTGAAAATAAGTGGTAGATTCCAGAAACAATGTATACATGATAAGTAAGTTCACCATTTATGAGTGTGTGCTTGCTACATGAGTACTTATGTTCATTTTGGAGAAATGATACATATATGGAGTCTTTCTTGATCAGTTTTTTGTTTTGTTTTGTTTTGAGACAAGGTCTCAC
>PVIC010053739.1:0-11750 GCA_004025085.1 Thryonomys swinderianus
TTATAGTTGGTATGCCAGTCCTTCAAGAACCGTATCTGGACCTGGTTCCTTCTGCAAACCTGTTTTATCATTCTAGTCCTCCTACTTTGATCATACATGTTTTAATATCTTGGAAAAAATATTTCTTTTCCTGCCTAGAGATCACCAAACTCCAAGTGATCATACAAATGGAAACAGTACAAATGAGCCAGACTCCTTTTACTGAGATCCACCAGACTGACTTTATGGACATAACTGCTAAACCCCATTAGATTAGCTTTCTGGAGATCTCCCCTGGGTAAAGTCTCCCTTACACTGGCCTCTTTCAGCTCAAACTAGGTAGATTAAAACCATGCCCATTCTATCCTAACCAGAGTTTGAGAAAGTGCTTCAGAGGGAAGAATACTATAACAGCTAAATTCGATAGAAATTAATAAAAATAGAGGGATTGGCCTCTCAATGAAGTCAATGAAAATGATGCCAGAATTGTGGCTGGAGGCACATCTAAAGAATGCAAACCTTTAAGATATAGTCACATTCTGAAGACTTGCATAATCCCCTAAGGAAGAAGAAAAATTTCAGATTATGCTGAAATTAGTACCACCCAGACTAAATGTCCATCAGACAGACACCCAGGTGGGTGACCAGAACACTTGAACTGATCCATTCCTCAAAATATTCCTGTTCTAGAAGTCATAGGTAAGCCAAGATTAGTGATATCATGCATACAGTTGTGCTGTATGTCTTGCTTCCATATTGGGTCAATATAAGCTAAGATACTATACTTGTAATTTTACTGGTTAACTATAACTTGACCCACATTATAGTCACATTGTGGTTTGCTTTATTAATTACCCATGGCAAAGGGCTTGACTGGCAACTCATTCAGAACCCTTCCTATCTCTCAAGACCCTGTCCTGTACCTCCAATAAATCTTTTCTACTCTTAAAAAAAGGTAGTATATACAATGTACCAATAAAGATAAAAAATAATTTAAAAAAACCAGAATCCTTGGGGATACAGTGAGAACAATAAGTAGATTAAGAAGTCCTCCAGTGAGGAAATGACATTTCAGTTTCTTATTATTTGTGATGTAAGAATGTTTCAAGCTCAAAAGACACCAAAACAAACAAACAAAAAAAACCCACCAAAGCCAAAAGTACAAAAGGAAATTCAAATGGAAGCTGCCACTTTTCTAAATAGCAGACATAAACATTCAGGTCTGGAAAGTTAAGGCCTGGATTCTCCCCAGGAATCTTGGATGCTCAGTCTTTTCTTCTGCTGCAGCTGCCATCTGGAGTAAGTGATGAATCAGTAGCCTAAGGCTTCTGCAAACAAACATTTTAATTGAGCTTTAGCAAATCTTTCTACATAAGGTGGGATTCAATGAACCTCATATTCTTTCTTACTCATGACCCTCCTTGTGGAAAGCAGATTTGTGTATTTTAAACTGAATTCTCACCATTGTCCAAAAGTGTTATATTTTTTTATTGATTCTTGTAAGGTAAGAAAATTATATTGCCTCATAATGTACCAGTACTTATATATAGGGATTATTTTAATCTTAATACAATAGAAAACAGTAAAACTAGGAGATGCTCCCCTAGTCTCCTCTTGTGCCTGAAAGTAGGCACAAATTTTTCTCTATAAAGGAAATTTCTGTAAAGTTATACTCCTTTCCTGCAATAGTAAGAGAATGACTTGAGACAGTGTAACAAATATTACCAAACAAGCCTTTTTTGTAGTTCATTTTCTACTTAACTTTCCATAACTTAATCACCACTCTCAGGCCCAAACTCTCCTTTTTTTTGTTTGTTTGTTTCTTTAGTCTCCTCTCTGCACCTTACCTCCCTTTATCAAAAAGTTACATAAGCCTTGGCTCACGCCTGTAATCCCAGCACTCAAGAGGCAGAAGCAGGAGGATTGCTGAGTTTGAAGCTTGCCGGGTCTACACAGTGAGCTCAGGGCCAACCTGAACTATAAAGCGAGACCCTGTCTCAAAAAAAAAAAAAAAGTTACATAAGCCTAGGTAGATCTAACCAGTTTTGTAATTTTTACTTTTTTTGATAGGTCTTCCTAGGTGTATTCAAAATAAGCCTTTTTACCTGGTAAGTTGTCTTTTATCACTTTAATTTTTGGGCCCTAGTCACCAACCCTCCAGCAGTAAAAGTACATTTTTTGTATATTTATTTGTTTTTTTGGTTTAAAATGTACTTGCTTATGTTTACTGTAGTAGTAATTCTATTTTTCTATATTGTGACCATATATGGTAACAATATGTAACTTCAAGCATCACCCTACGTCCTGTCTTGCCAAAATTGACTGATAATTAAACTGAAAATTTCATCTGTAAAGAAATCCAAAGCTACCACTTTTCTTGTTAGGGCTAGAAGGCTCCCTTTATATAAATGAAGTATGTGGTAGGATGTAGCTTGAAAGATTGCACAGGGACAAGATGCAGGGCATCTCAAGAAAACAAATCAGAAGTGGGTAAATAGCTACAAACAGAAATGTTCAAACAGTATTTGTCTATGAGTGAACAGTAGTGTGTGAGTCCTGACTAAAGAAGGGGAAACAGTGGCCTACAAACTAGCAACTCTAAGAAATGGAACTCGAGAGACACTTAACAACTGAGCCTCAGCCAGGCAACCTCAGACCTGTTCAAGGGCTAATGTCAAGCAAACAGTCTGTTAATTGTGTTTGCACCTCTCTGCACATCGTTAATTTTCCTTTGCTGCTACATTATTTCTCCCATTTCTGAATTGGATCTTTGCTGTGAAATTTCCTTGTGGTGGCCACCTATTTCCAACTTCTCACTTGGCTTTTCTCATCGATTTTCTTATCTGTACTCCCAAAAAATATACACACATATATCATAATAATATTCTTCTATTTGTTTCTCCTACATAGAGAGTAGTGGTCAAGTGTTTAAGAAATTATATTAAATCCCGTCTCTGTAACATTCTTGTTGTTTGGAAAGGGTCTCCATTTTGTCACTCAGACTCCATTTTTTTCTGTGATGATCACTGTGAAATAATTGATACACCAAAAGAAAGTTATTTACTGTGAAGGAACATATTAAATTTGCATGAACTGAACCCTTTCCTACTGTAATGATATGGTCTGAGCTCTTCTGCGTTGGACCAATGAGCTATAAAAATAAATTTATACTTCAATAATAATTATTTTTGTAGTGTCATGAGTTAAGCCAAATGCCTTGTACAGGCTATACTTTTACTCTGTCACTGATGAGCACACTCAACCCTTCCAATCATAATTTTTAACAAACAACCTATGTAATATACTAAAGTTCTCTCTTTTGATCTTAGAAAGAGCCTTGAAACTCTTCCCTTGAACCCATTCACTTTTTACTGAAACCTGTTTCATGAATTATAGTCATAACACTCCCAAAATATCCTTTTTACTTAACAAATAATATGAGCCTCTTGTGAAGATACTGTATGAACTTGTTTAAATTGACTAGGTTTTGTAGGCATTTGTTTTCTTATATGAGAAATGATACAAATTCCTACTTTGAGGAATTTTACTACAATTAGATAAAAGAATATGTGTTAAATGTTATGATGTTGCCCAGCTTCTGGATATATCAGAAGTAGCCCTAGCAGTAATAACAGTAGCATTATCCCTAATATTTCTGCTTTTTAAACCCTCACTGGTCTGCTAATATGTCTGCCTATGTCTAGATTTTGGACTCTTGTTTCCCATCTCGCTAAAATACTTATGAGTATTGTGGATAGTTCTTTGTTTCTGTCAGACAAAATTTATTGTGTGAGGTCAGAAACCCAGAGAATTATCATTTTATTTTCAAATAAAATGTATTATTCTTGGCACTTAGAATATTGCTAAAATAATATTGTTACTTCTCTAAGTTATTATGATGGTGATGTTTGATTGTTATGGAGGATAATACTAATTATCTGAATTGACCTCTGCATAGTTCTTTTTATCAAATTGTTCTATTCAGCACATTTGGTACACACCTTTCTGATATAGAAGAAATATAACTCCAAGTCTGCAAGATGTCAGTTGTACTGAGTTTGTCTCCTCTGGAACTTCAGGATACATTCCAAAGAATCACAATACATCTCAAGTTACTGTTTATTCCTCAGAGAGACCAGCAATCCTGGTCATTGGATCTTTATGTTGAGATCTTGGCTTCAGTGGATGTGCCTTTAGCCACAGTTTTTATATTCTTTCATGTTTTGCACTGATTCTTTCAAGGGCCATTCCTGTCTGATTAATTATTAATTTCTATATAACTTAGCTTCTTATTATCATGCTCTATGTAAGACGAATGTGGACATTAATAAAATAGTTGAAATCTGAATACTATAGGTAGCTAAGTTAGACAGAAATGAATATAAATCACAGGGACTGGGCTCTCAAGGAAGTCAGTGAAAAATAAAGTTACCAAAACTATGGCTAAAGGCACATCTAAAGAAAGCCAGGCCTTGGCCAGGGATTTAGCTCAAATACCACACCTACCTTGAAAGCACAAGGGCCCGAGTTCAGTCTGGTGGGGGGGAAAAAAAATCCAGGCCTCAAAGTTTTCATGTCCATGCCTTTGTAAGTAGTAAGCAGTGAGTTGGAATTGTACTAAAATTAGCACTCCCTCGTCCAGGAGGTCCAGACAGGCATCAGTCACCCTAGTGGATGACCAGAGCATCCAGACCCATCCTTTCCTGAAAATGTACTGTTCTTTCTGTGCACTTTTGCTATGTGCCCAACTTCCCTATTGGATAACAGCAGATAAAAAGCTATACTTACAACCTGGGATGATTATAGCTTGACCCACATTGTAACCACGCTGTGACTTTGCTGAAAGAATTACCCCTGACAAAGGACCTCAGTGGCAACCCACTTCAGGGGTCCCTTCCTGTCTCTCAGTAGCTGTTTCTCAATACATCTTTTCCACTCTTAACTTCTGTTTTTCCTAGGAATTTATTCTTTACTTTTGAGGAATATGTATTCGGTATGCCTGACATCTAGAAGGATGGGAATTTCATTTCCCCCATATCAGAATCATATCAGTGTATTGCTTGTATATTCAATTTTCAAATTTCTCTTTTGGCTTGAGGTCTTTCCTAATCATGACAGCAAAAGCTGTCTTCCCTTTGAATACTTGGAGCCTTATACTAGTTACTTGTGTATAAGTTAGTGGAGACAGACTGGAAGTAGTACAAATCCAAATGTTTGTAATTGAAAATCTCATTTCAAAAAATATATAATCTGTGATGAAAACCATTCAATCGGAAAAAAGAAGCTTTTCTAGCAATGATCAGGGTGTCAACATTGATGGAAGATAATGGGGAGTGTAGAAGTGAGAAAACCACTACTCACCTCTCTCCCTGAGCTATAAATCATCAGAGTAACACACCTGTGATTTAGAACATCTAGAAAAGCAACACAACACTAAGAGGGGACTCGAGGCAAGGTTTGTAATATGAAAGCTACTGGCCTGTAATAGTCCTAAATTATACAAATTTTCTTGGTAAAATTTTTAGTAACTTTCTGTTTTACTGGAAAACTATCTTGCACTGGGCAACAGTATCCATGGTTTCCCTAGAGGTAATTCTCATAGGATGTTGAAGCCAGAGACAGTGTTGTACATAGGTGCAATTTAAATCTAAGACTCTGGTGATATTTACCTCACTATATTCTTTATGATCGTTTGCCCTGCCCTTAACTTAAAACTTTTGAAATATTATTCCTTCCAGGAACACTTTAAATATATTTTCTGGCCACTTGAAATGGCTTTTCTGATATCAGTACCCTGAAAATAGTATGCACATAATTTCTATAACATAGCATTGACTTATGTGTCTGTTCTAGTTCCATAAAGACATTATAGGTGATCCTGAGGCCAAACACCATAAGGCATTGTATCAGATTTAGGCAGAAAACACAAATGCCATGCTTCTAGAATGAACCCCCCATAAATACTATAAGTATGAAATTATAAAAATTTTATCACAAATTATTTGAGTAGGGCAGGTGATTCATTTAGCCAAGAAATATTTATTGAATATTGCTAAAAATTAAGCTCTACTAAATTTTATGGAGTTGACTCTGGTCAGTCAGTTAAAAAGCATCAAATTACTTGCCTCATGGGGCTAATAGTCTAACAGAGAATACAAAGAACCATAAAGGTAGTGTTTAAGCACATAAAACTTTCCCTGATTATTATATTTGAAATGTAGTTCTCTGCCATTACATCTCATTTTATAGCTAGTTTAATTTTTTTATATATGTGCTACCAGTGGATATATTGGAACTTTATTTGATAATCTGACTAATACCTGTTTTCTTTAAATAAAATCTAGGATTAATTTTATTTATTCCTAAACCTCAAGAGAATAGAACAATGCATATTAGAAAACAGGTCTTCCTAACTAGATGAAAAAAAAAAAGTTGCACCAGTTCTTCAGAAATTGTAATGGCCACTTGGTATGTTCTAAGGACTGGGTCCAGAGCTAACAGAAGAAACCAGAAGTACCCAATAATCAAACCCCTGTTGTGGGACTAACATATGGTAGAGGAAATGCAAATATGCAAAAGGGAAACAGACAAACTGGAACTTTAAAACTATACATTAAAAACAACTACCACTTTGGGATGCAAGTCAGTGAATTTTTTCTCTTCTCCCAAGACATAAAATATCTAAGCATTTCCCATTCACCTGAAATTGGCCCTTTTTAGCTAAAAAAAAAAAAAAAAAAAAAAAAAATTGACGTATCTCAACGTCAAGCTCATATAAATGGTTTGTAGGTTAATAAACGCTGCTAACCAGGTAACCTGACTGACACTAAGAGAAAGATCCTAGACCACCCATCTGGGAGACATCTCAAGACCCTATAAATACTCAGCTGCAGACTATTACCTACCTCTTTCTTAAGGGTTTGTGTTCTATTTCTTCATGTGAACTTTTAAATTCTTTCTAAACAATCACTTTTTGCCTCTCACTGTTCCATCCTGAAAACTCATTTCCATAACAAGAGTCAGTAAGCCTATAACTTAATTCTCCATGCAGGGTAGATCTAGGTCCCCTATCTTAGTAGGAACTTTTTAGACTCTGTGCAGTGACAAGATTGTACAGTATTTGGATAGAACTAATGCATATATTCCTATATACTTTAAATTATCTTCACATTACCTATACTTGTTAATATGATCGAAATTCTGTGTAAATATTATTTATGAAATGACAAGATAAAAAGTCTGAAACTGTTTAACAAGAGCACTATTATTATGAATTTGTGTGTGAATGTTCCATCTGGTTCACTGAATCCATGGATATGTAACTTATGGCTATAAAGGGTCAACTGTACTACTCAGTTGTAATTTTCAGATGGGTTATCAGGCATTATTTTTAAGATAGTGTTTGAACAAAACATATAGGGGGTTATGAATGAGATCTGCTTCTTAAAGGCAAGAATATTTCTGACCTTCTATGGAAAAGCAGAAAGGTTGATGCGTTTAGAGGAGGGAACATTGTGAAGTAGTTTAGTTATTATAAATAAATAAAACAGCCTAGTGATAGTGTGAGATAAAAGGACTAATTCAAACACCTGGTTAATCAAGAAGCTGGTTACCCTTAAAATATAAATAAATATGTAACACATGAGATCAAAGGATAAAAGATTAAGATAACAACAGAGAGATAAGGACTGCTCTTTCCAGAAAAAAGACACTTATTCAGAGAACAGTAAGTTAAGAGCTGGGTCACCTCCTCTCTACCTCTAGACCCAGATTTTAATTGGACTTTATAAATACAAGAAAAGCAGTTTTCTTTTAAATTATTTTAAATATATTTCCTTTAAAATCTACTTCCTATATTCTACTTATTCATACAACAGGCCAAGAACAGTTTAGATTTCTGTTTGTAATCCTTTCATGTTAGATTCTTTGTATTTATAAAAACCACAGAACTGTACCAAATTTATTGCTTCTTTTGGAGATCTCAGCAAGATGCAAAATTAATAAAGAAATTTCCAAAGAGTTTTTTCTTAGAATATGCTCTTATTAACCACAATTCCATTCACATGATACAGATTTTCGCTCTGAATTTTTACTAGATAGCTTTGCAACTTGTCTGTTTTGTTCCTTCCTTGGTAACAGAGTATAGATTTAAATAGACAGGACTCCCCTCCCTCCACCAATTTAATCAGTATGGCTGCTGCTTTACAAATCTGAAGAAAAAACAATATTGCCCTGGAGCCCTATGGCCTGATTATTGGCCCATATCCTTGTGAGAAAATGTTGAGCCTCCTTTGTCTGAGTTTCCTTTATAGTTTGATCTTCTGCTCCTGGGAGAACAATTTTAGCTCTTGGTGCTCTCCCATTCTTGTCTCATGGTAAATTACTCTGTTAAATCATGGTTAAGACAAATAAATAATACAGACAAATCTCTTTCACTTGGCCTCTTCACTTCAGCTTTCTCCTGCTGATGTTTTCCTTTATTTTTTTAAGGAAATGTTTTACTAAAGACCAGAGAGGACCCCTCCCTGCAAAGTGTTTAGTCCCAACTGTCTCTCTCTGTCCTTGTGGTATGAGGGTTATAAAAATGAAAAAAAATAGCTCCACAAACAATTTCTCCTCCCCTCTCCCCTTTGCCTCTGCTTTAAAAAATGCCACTTGGTAAGGACAGACAAATTGTTTTTTTTTTTTAAGTGAGTTTATCAAAATAAGAATGATTGGGCCAGAGATTTAGCTCAGTGATTCAGGCGCCTGCCTAGCAAGCTCAAGGTCCCTGGTTCTATCCCTGGTAACCACACACAACAATACCGGGCATGGTGACTCGTGCCCACCAGCAATCAGTACCGCATATCACAAATGTTGGAATTGGTGACTCAAGCCTGTAATCCCAACACCCAGGAGGCAGAGGCAGGAGGATTGCTGAGTTCAAGGCTTGCCTGAACTACATAATGAGTTCAGGGCCAGCCTAAACTACAAAATGAGACCCTGTCTCAAAAAAAAAAAAAGAATTATGTTAATAAAACAAACAGTTTTCAGAGATCCCTGTGGATTGATGACTTCTTTACACAAAACAGACATAAAGGATATCCAAGGAATGCCTCTTTTACCATGATTTCTTTCAGACACAAGCCACTAGGCCAACAAATGCTAAAGACTAATATTTTCTCCAAAAAAGCCAGTAAGATGAGACAGGAGAACACAAACAAAATGGAGCCATGTGAGAACCAGTAAAAACAGACATTCTGGCATCTGGTTACTTTTTCAAACAACTCCCAGGGCTGCTCCTGGACTTAGAGAGGACCTATGCTGCAGAATGCTCCAGCTTCAGGGACAGAACAGACAAGTAAAAGAGATGTCCATCTCTCCTTGATTTTCAAATAAGAGACATAAAATTGGTTTTTCATCTTTTTCTAAATTACATGTTAAAACACTGAAACTCCTGTATACTAAGAATTTTCTAAAAATACATAATATTGTACCTATAATGGGTCTTTCTCTTTATAAAGGACATGTGCTTAAAGTAAAACAGCGATTGTATGAAAGTGTCATTTCCTCATACCAACTCTGATATAGAAGGCCCTGAGGTTCTCTACTAGTGCTGTTGTATATTTTGCTACCTGTTTTACAGTTATTCCAATGTAAGGTAAATTAAGGTAAATAATCTAAGACCCTTAGTAAAACTATCTCTTCTTTCACTGGCATAAAAAAGCTCTTCTCATTGCCTTTTCTACCTTTGAGTCATGTTAACTTATTGAAAAGGTCTCTATTACTAGTTGCCTGAAAAGTGACACACTATGCCTTAGATAGGGTACAGACTAGTCTATATACTCTATATGTTTCCTTGACCATCTTCTGTTTAATCAGTTTTAATAACTGGTTAAGGTACATTTAGCTGCTTCATTTATTTCTTTTGAGCTCACACTTTAATATTCCCTTATTATTTTCATCCGTGTGAACTGTCTCTTTTGAGACTTTCTATAAAATCTTATGTGAGTTTTTAGGGATAGTCTAAAGTAACTGAATATATCAAAGGGAAAAAATAAAACTACTAGACTTAAGGCTTACATAAGACATCATGAAAACTTTAAAGTTTGATAATATAAAGTTAATGTATGATTGAGATAATGTATATGTTTCCATATGTTAATTTTCAGCTTTATATTCTACTTTAGATAACTTATAAATAGATACTAATATTAGGCCAAAAGGTTATTGTTTACATGGCTCAAACAATAAGCTAGTTTAAATTGGTTAATCCAGTAAAGATGTCCTTAAAGTTAGTGGCCTGTTTTCTTGGTTGTGAAGTGATCAAAAAAATACCAAAAAGTTTGTTTTATAAATGCAATTCCTATTGGTTTCTGTGTATAACAAGAAATTTTTCTTTATTAAAGATAATATACAGCTCAAACATGTTCATTGGTATGATCTGATTCTCAGGAGTCATGTAAAATAATTGTCATGATCCATGAGTGGAGACCCCTTATGTTTGCAGAGTGACTAGACGGGATTGCTCTATGTAGCTAAAACATCTTCCTAATACTATTTACTTCTGTTTTCTCCACCAGTGGGTGACTTCTCTGGTCTTGCCTAATCTTACTGTAACACACTTTAGAAAATATCGTTAAATAAATTTTTATGATATATAATTAAGTAGGTTATATTTAAGAAGCTAAAAGTTTTCTATGTCTCAGTAATAAGGTTTTCTTAAGATATGAAGATGCTCTTAGTTAAACTAATAAACAAGTACTAAAAACAAAGGCTTTTATTTTTTTCAAAGGTCATTTCTTGTGTTCTTCATTGTTATCCATGTAGCTTCTAAAAACTTTTTTTTTTTTTTTTTGAGACAGGGTCATGTTTTGTAGTTCAGCCTGGCCTTGAGCTCACTATGTAGCGCAGGCAAGCTTCAAACTCAGCATTCCCCCTGTCTTTGCCTTCCGAGTGCTGGGATTACAGGCATGAGCACCACACCCAGATAAAAACTTTTTTTTTGAGACATAGTCTTGCTCTATAGTTCAGGCTGTCCCTGAGCTTACTATATAGTCCATGCAAGCTTTGAACTCACAGCAATCCCCATATCTCTTTCTCCCTAGTTCTGGGATTACAGGTGTGAGCCAACACACCTGGTATTGTGGTGTATGGTGCCAAGAATCAAACTCAGTACCTTACACTTTCAAGGCAGATGCCAGAAACACTGAGCTAAGTCCCTGACCCCTAAAAGCTAAATTTTAAGTATGTCAACTTTCAAAATGTTTTTTTTTAGTTCAACAAATATTTTCTTAGTTTATAAGAGGACATATAGCTGAGATTGTATATTTGAATGTATGTATATATTTTAAACCTCAGCTTATGAATACCTCTGTTCATGAGTAAGTCATTTCATAAACAGGAGCAGTCAGCAAAATCTTTCTGTTCACAAACTGCATTTAATGATGAACTTACTGATCCCATCTTCCCTGTATCAGCAGAAATATAGCTATCTCAGAATCAAAGAATTAAGTTCGAGAACCAAGGTACCACTGTTTATATAAGAATAAGATATGTTGTGGGCCGGAGGGTTAGCTCAGTGGTTCCGGCACCTGCCTCGCAAGCGCAAGGACCTGAGTTCGATCCCCAGTTACCACATATAATGCTGGGCGTGGTGGCTCACGTCTGTAATCCCAGCACTCGGGAAGCAGAGACAGGAGGATTGCTGAGTTCGCGGTGGCTTGCCTGGGCACCATAGTGAGCTCAGGGCCAGCCTGAACTACAAAGCGAGACCCTGTCTCCAAAAAGCA
>PVIC010053740.1:0-11732 GCA_004025085.1 Thryonomys swinderianus
TGACTCCTTTGTTACTTGAGATGTACATAATAAAAGGGTGACAAACTCCCAGCCTTGACATCTTTGATTCCCAGAGCAGCATGAATCAGGCCCCAGCTCATCCTCTCTAGGTCTCTTTCTTTCTTTCCTTCTTTCTTTCTTTCTTTCTTTCTTTCTTTCTTTCTTTCTTTCTTTCTTTCTTTCTTTCTTTCTTTCTTTCCTCTTCCTTCCTTCCTTCCTTCTCTCTTTCTTTCTTTCTTTCTTTCTTTCTTTCTTTCTTTCTTTCTTTCTTTCTTTCTTTCTTTCTTTCTTTCTTTCTTTCTTTCTTTCTTTCTTTCTTCCTTTCTCTCTTTCTTATTTCTCTCTCTCCGTTTTTGTTTTTATTTTTATTTATTTATTTATTGTTGAGACAGGGTCTTGCTTTGTAGCTCAGGCTGGCCCTGAGCTCACTATGTAGCCCAGGCAAGCCTCAAACTCAGCAACCCTCCTGCCTCTGCCTCCAAGTACTGGAATTACAGGTGTGAGCCATCATGCCCAGCACTGTGGTATATGGTACTGATTGCTGGTGGGCATGATTTACCATGTCCAGCATTGTTGTATGTGGTTACCGGGGATCAAACTCAGGACCTTGTGCTTGTGAGGCAGGCACCCAAACCACTGAACTAAATCTCCAGCTCTTTGTTTAGTTTTTTTGAGACATGTTCTCACTTTGTAGTTCAGGCTGACCCTGAACTCACTCATAGTCCACACTACCCTAGAACTTGCAGCAGTCCTCTTACCTCTGCCTCCTGAGTGCTGGGATAACAGGCATGAGCCACCATGCCTGGCCTTCTTTCTTTTCCTTCCTTCCTTCCTTCCTTCCTTCCTTCCTTCCTTCCTTCCTTCCTTCCTTCCTTCCTTCCTTCCTTCCTTCCTTCCTTCCTTTCTGTGTCTTTCTTTCTTTCTTTCTTTCTTTCTTTCTTTCTTTCTTTCTTTCTTTCTTTCTTTCTTTCTTTCTTTCTTTCTTTCCTTTATTGATTTTATTGGTACATTTTATATAAACATTCTGATCATACTCAACATTGAGAATTTATACTAGTACATGACATGACAATTCTATTTATTAATTTATTCACCTTGTGTTGTTAGGTTCAAAGAAGACTAGAATTTAACTTCAGAAGTTCTGGTAACTTTCCCTTCCCCAGTTCCCTACATTTGGTGCCCTGTAACATTTCAGTCCCCAACACTCCATTAGTGCAGAGGAACAAGATCGTCCTGCTGAACTTCCCAGCTGTAAGAAACCATCCTGAACAGTGAGGCTAGAAATGCAGCATCTGTTCAAAAGGTCTAAGAGTTATCTGTAGCCCCAGGAGGACATTTTCTAACTTCCTAAGAACCAGCTGGTCCTGACTCTACAGTAAAAGCAGAGGAGGGATTAGGGTCTCTAATGGGATGTACCAAATATAATTTTAACAAATTTTAACAATTAAGTAAAAAATAAATAAATAAAGCCCCTGTCCAGGGTCCCCAGAGACCTTTTGAAAGAATATGAAAATAGTCATGAAGACTTTACAATCTGTAGGAGGCAAAAAGTTCTCTATCAAAAATGAGAGCCCGCTGGGCATGGTGGCTCACACCTGTAATCCCAGCACTCGGGAGGCAGAGGCAGGAGGATTGCTGATTTCGAAGCTTGCCTGGGCTACATAGTGAGCTCAGGGCCAGCCTGAACTACAAAGTGATACCCTGTCTCAAAAAAAAAAAAAAATGAGAGCCCAAGTTATCTCATAATCAATGCATTGATAACATAGTAATTATACTGCAGTTCTCTTGACTTTTGTAATGTCTGTTTTTTATCTATTCATGATGCTTTTATTTTGCTTGCACTGTCACACAGCTTATAATATTTCATGTAACATTTATATGCTCATTTATTTAATGGGTATTTGCTGGATGCTATTACATGCTAGACATGGGTCTAGTAAAACTCAATCATTTGCCCTTGAAAAGCTTATATGCTAATGAAGATGAAGTATAATGTAAGGATATCAGATTATGATAAATTCCAGGGGAAGATGCTGGGCAGGGAAGATGCCTGGGAAGTTATGAGAAGAGGAGAGTGATTTCATACCAAATAAAGAGGAAAAATCTCACTTAAAATGTGACATTTAAGTTAAGATCAGAAGGAATGAAGGAACAAACATAAAGCTATAGAGAAGACACTTCCAGGAAAGTAAAATAGCAAGTAAAAGAGCCACGTGTAAGAAAGCCAGGGAATAACTACAAGGGGGCTATGGGCAAGGATGGCAATTGTAAAAAAGCCTGATGGTGAGGAAGTTATGGGATTTCCAGGTCGTGAAAAGCTGAAATGCAATGGCAAGTCACCAGAGGACCACAAAGTAAAAGGATGTAATAAGACTCTAGGTATCATACTGTGGGTGGTATAAAAGACACCAGGGTAACATTAGAAAATCATTGAAGAAGTCACTGTGGTATAAAATCCAGGTATAGAATAAAGGTGCCATGGCCCAAGGTGTTAGTAACAAAGCCAATGAGAAATGATCAGATTTCGAATGTATTCTGAAGGGAGAACTGACAATATCAACCAATGGTTTGAAAATTGAATATGAGAAAAGAGTGTAAGCCAATTTTCCAAAATTTTGATAGGAACAACTGAAAATTTGATAACAGTGTTAAAGAGGTGGGCATAGGGTAAAATTTAGTTCATTCCTGAATGGGTTACACTTGACGTGCTGATCAGTTGCCAAAGTAGATATGTTAAGTAAAGCAGTTGAATACACAAGTTTAGAATGCAAGGGAAAGATCTGGGCCATAGATATTAATTTGAAGGTTATTACAAACAGATGTTATTTAAAGCCATAAAACTAGATGAGATCTCAAAACAGAAGAAAGCCTAGGAGTGCTCCATCCTTCAGAGACAGGAAGTAGAACCAACACGGAAGAGCAAGAAGCTGACAGGAAAACTGGATCAGTGTCATGGCCTGGGAGTCAAATGAAGGACATGTTTTCAGGAAGAGATTGATCCACATGGAGCTGCCACAGGGAGACTAGAAGGACTGGCCATTGGACTGAGAAGAGCAGAAGTCGCTGGTGACACTAAGGAGTCAGCTCAGTGGTGTGATAAATAGAAAATAGGTGCAAGAGAGAATGAGGAGATTGGTTAGGGCCTCTGAGCATAGACCAATGTTTTTGTTTTTGTTTTTTAAGACAGGGTCTTATTTTGCAGTTTAGGCTGGCCCTCAGCTCACTAAGTAGCCCAGGCAAACCTCAAACCCAGTAATCCTCCTGTCTCTGCTTCCCCAGTGCTGGGAGTACATGTGTGAGCCACCACACATGTGATGTATGTATGTGGTGCTGATTGTTGGGTGTGATTCACCACGCCCAGCATTGTATGTGGTTATGGGGATTGAACTCAGGACCTTGTACTTGCAAGGCAGGTGCCAGAACCACCGAGCTAAATCTCTGGCCCAGACCAATGTTTTTGAAAAGTTTTTCTATGAAGAAAAGGATGGTCAGTGGAGAAAAGTACACATGAGAGAATTTTTTCATGTGGAAGAAATAGCAGCAAGTCTGAAAACTGCACTTGTTTCCTGTGATTGCTGTAGCAAATGGCCAAAAACATATTCTCTCTAGGATTCATTTTATAATCCTTGATAATAATCCCTCCATCCCAAGATTTTTAATCACATCTGTAAAGACATTCTTTCTAAGTAAAATAATACAGGCTTTCTGGATTAGGACATGGATCTCTTTGGCAGTCCTTAGCAGTTTATTACATAGGCAAATGGTGACAATCCACAGAGAGTAAAAATGATAATGAAAACAAGGAAAGAATTATTGAAACAATGTCTTTAAGAAAATGTAAAGAGACTGAATCTAACAGCAAGGCAGAGGGATTAGTCTTCTTAGGACAGTGGATAAACTTTTGGTTGTATCCTTAAAGACAATATATATATATATATATATATATATATATATATATATATGGTATTGTTTCCCTATTAGTGCTTATCAAATTTGAATGTCTGACACACACACACACACACACACACATACACACACACACACCTTACTGTGTCTATCCGTCAGGAGTCTGGGACCACCTGGCTAGGTCCTGGCTTCAGGATCTCCCCAGGCTGCCATCTAGGTGTTGAAAGGCTGTGCTCTCATCAGAGGCTTACCAAGGGAACTGCTTCCTGAGGCTCATTTGCCACAGGCTTCCAGACTATGGCTTCACTTTTTTGCCAGAAGTTGCCTTCAGTTCCTAGAGGTTACTTCTGACTGTGAAGTGACCTGTATTATATTTCAGTTTGAAGACTAAACTAGTTAGTATTTGGAAATTCAGGCTCACCTAGAGGTCCTTGATTCACTCTTAAGCTTCTCCAATGTGGGCTTCTACAGCACAGCACCTTGTTTCTTCCAGTCCAGTGAGTGAGAATCTTGCTAATGTGTCCAGAAGAAAGTCAGAGTATTAAAGTTGCCTTTGCTCCTGTTACAGTTATTGTGAAATGTAAGCTATTCACAGAAGGGACAGTCAGTCAATTTTGTCATATTCTGATGTTTAGGAGCAAATTATAGGTGGGCTTGTACTCAACAAAGGGGATTCCAAAAAGAATGAATGGCAGAAGGCAGAGTTTCCCCTGTCATAGAAATGACCCAGGCTGGGATTGGGTTAAAAGTTCTATAGATTTAGTTGTCATATTTTTACCCTTGAAAAAGAATGCAGACAAGGAAGATACTTTTACAAAGTCCCTGGGACTAAAGTGAGACTCTGCTTTTATATAATTTTAGAGTGAACTGAAGACAGAAAATAAAAGAAAAAATGAGGAAGAGCAAGTTTGAACATTCAAGTGATAATTTTAACAAGTCAATCCACTTCTCTTTAAAAAATATATATTTAGTTCACTTTTCTTATTCTAATCACATGGCAAAGGATTAGTGTGCTAAATGACCTAACTTTATGGATATGAGAACATAGCACTGAATTTTACTGACAGTGTTATGCACTTGTTTTATTAACTGGGTTGCACTTATCATTGTTGGAAAGCCTTTGTTTCCTTATCAGAAAATGGGGACTTGAAAGTTTCTGTCCCACTGGATTGGTGAGAGAATTAAGTCATATCATCTGTTTGTGATGCACATTCACAGAGCTTGACAGATAGTAAGAGCTCCATAAATACTGTTGTTTATTATTATTATCCTGACCCAATCTATGATCAGAAGTTGAAAGGCTCAACAAACCAAACAAAAAATACACAACAGGTCATGCATCTAATTTATCTTTCAACTTAATCTGTAACTTAATAGTTTTATTACCTTCCCAGTATATCCCACATAAGAACATCAAATGACACAATCACGTAGCAGTTAAGATGAAAGGCTTTGAATTTTGCCTACATTTGAATTCTGTTTTTCCACTTGAAATTGGGCAACCCTGAAAGTTGGAGTTTTATCTCCATTTCTCTCCATTACCTCCAGATGTACCCCCCTGCATGTATACTGGTGATAACTTTAGT
Organism: Thryonomys swinderianus; assembly: GCA_004025085.1. Taxonomy (NCBI): domain Eukaryota; kingdom Metazoa; phylum Chordata; class Mammalia; order Rodentia; family Thryonomyidae; genus Thryonomys; species Thryonomys swinderianus. The sequence goes on from PVIC010053740.1 coordinate 5,493, forward strand.
ATTTCCTTCACAGAGTGTAATTAAGATGAGATAATTCATGCCAAACAACTAACTCAGTGCAAAGAATAAGTTCTCAATATATAGTAGTTAAATTTAACAGAATAGTCTAGTGAATTCTAGCCAAGCTTTCTGAAGTATTAATAGGAAGACTTTCACTTATAATACATGAATGTGGGTATTTTTTCTATGTATTTTGTTAGTTACTTCTGATCATGAACCAAGTCTGTATTATATTTCAATTTGAAGACTAAGGACTAGTTAGATAGTATTTGGAAATTTGAGACCAAACCAAAAAAAAAAAATTGTTTTTTCAGACAGGGTCTTGCTTTGTAGTTCAGGCCGACCCTGAGCTCACTATATAGCCCAGGCAAGCCTCAAACTCGGCAATTCTCCTGCCTCTGCCTCCCAAGTGTTGGGATTACAGGTGTAAATCACCACACCCAACACTGTGGTATGTGATATTGATGTCTGGTGGGCGTGAGTCACCACACCCAGCATTGTATGTGGTTATCAGGATTGAACTCAGGACCTTGTGGTTGGGAGGCAGGCACCGGAATGACTGAGCTAAATCTCTGGTCCAAGACCAAAAAAATTTTTTAGGAAAATAAAAATAAAATACTGCAGCACCATACAAAATTTTGCTATACAAGAGAAAAACCAGTTTCTTAGAACCAAAAATGTACAAAAGCCATAATCACAAATTAGAGAACAGTCTTTCAAATGGGATAAATTTGACTTTTTAGAGTCCATTGTTGTTTTAAGGAATTCTGGAAACTTTATTTTAGACCAGTGCTGTCTACAAAATAGTGATTAGTAAATATGGGGCCATAACATATAAACTGTGAGAGGCAAAATATGGATTAATACATAAACCTGAGGGAGAATTTCACTTCACATGGCAGGGGACAGAACCTTTCCACATTCTGCTCATGCAAATACCATCATGTGGTAACAGCCGGTAGTCTTAATTCACTAGAAAAAAAAAGTCCTAGGTAAATCATGATCCTATTTGCATTCCTAATTACCATATTTACTTTTTGTATTTTCATCCAGATACACTATCATTGAAATTTTCTTGGTAAATAATTCCAAAAGATTGTTATCAATTTTTTTTGCCCTATCTTCATTCCTGTTCAGCCTATTTAATGTTTACATAGTGAATTCCTCAAACTTGACTACACTCTAACATCTCCTATTCAAGAATTAATATTTACAAATAGAAAGTGGACAGATTTTACATTTTTTTTTTGAGACAGGGTCTCGCTTTGTAGTTCAGGCTGGCCCTGAGCTCACTATGTAGCCCAGGCAAGCCTCGAGCTCAGCAATCCGCCTGTCTCTGCCTCCTGAGTGGTGAGATTACAGGCATGAGCCACCACGCCTGGCAGATTTTACATTTTTAAGACACTCTTCACAGCTTCAGAAAGTTAATGGGAGTTGAATTATATTTAATTCTGTTTAAATGAAAGGGTCTTTTCCTCAGAGATATGGACTTTCTGTACAATTTCTAATAATTACTTCAACATTAAGGTTTTAGGAATGCTTGTATGTATATAAAGTTAAATAAACACAGGGCTTCTCATTTCATACTTTGGCCAGAAGCCAAAGTAGATATCACCATAGCAGTTTTCTTTTACCTTGTTTTGCACATAGTAAGTCAGATCTCTAACAGTTCAGGCAAAGGTTCTTTCACCCTAAATATTTTTTTAGATTTGGACAAATTAAAAATTTGCATACTCATAATGAAATATTTCTGGGAATGAGACCTATGTCTAAATACTGAATTTATTTATCTTTTACTTTATACATATAACTGATGCTAGTTTTATATAATTTAAGAGCATATTCATTCTGACTCTAAGGTCAAAGATCAAATGTGGATTTTTTTTTCCCATTTGTGCTATGTCAGTGCTCAAAAACTGCCGGTTTTGGGGTATTCAGGCAGCAGATATTCCACCTGCTTCTGAGGCCCAGTCACACTGAGCACAAAGGGAGAAAACAGCAGTTTTAGATATTGTGTATATGAGATTGGAAGTGAGTTAAAGCATTAGAAGAGAGCCATGTCTCACTGAGGCTTCCATTTCTTCTACTCTTTTTCTTTTTTATAGAAAACTGAGTCTTTTATTAAAAGGAGGAAAATTCATCTTACCCAGAAAACCTCACAAGAGAGATTAGAGGTCTTTGCTCTTAAAGCTGAATATGGCATCTTTAGTTCTTTCTTAAAAGTGTTCATCCAAATTTGAAAGGTAAATGTACACCCACAACACACAGGCCAAGCTGCTGTCAAAGTGAGCTCATGAGAGGATGGAGCCAAAGCTGCAGCAGGCCATCTTCAGCCACAGACAGCTGCTCTTAAGAGAGAATTCCAAAGATGGAATGAGTGAATGACAAGAGAGAGACATCACCTCTCTTCAGTCCCATTTAGCAACCTGTGAATAGAAGAGAAAATCCAGTAGAATGTCAATGTTCATATTGCAGCCCACAGCAAAAAGCTCAAATTATACTGGAAAAAGGAAAGTATTCAAGAACAGATTTTTCAGCTCATCTTGTAAGCTGGTTCTGTAAAGAAAATAGGAAAATGTGATTGTGACTTATCTTTGTTCTGAAAAATATTACCCAAAATAAATGCTTATAATTACTTTGTGGAATTGTCTTTTTAGCTTTTTGTCTATGTATAAACCTTTTTAGATTTTTGCCCATATATACACCTTCACATAGGGATTAGGTTTACGGGAAGAGGCAGCCATTTCTGGTTTCAGTTCTGAAAAGGAGGGAGCTTAGTAGCCACTCTCCCATCTGTAACACAAAGAAAAGTAATGACTTTTCCTGAATTCATCAGAGAACTGAGGTTGCAGAGTTAACCTGAAAGACAGCAGGATTCAGAGTCCCACCTGAGATCTGCTCAGCAGCAGCAGAAGTTACTGGAGCCATAAACTAGTAAGAACACTCAAAAGTAACTTTGATAAATAGTTGGAGGCCAACTATGGGCTAGTGTGGGAGTAAGAAAGTTCTGGGAGCTGCTTGTGGGGAGCAGAGCAGACATTCATTACTTTAACTCTAAGAACTCCATCATGTTCTCATAATAAAGAACCAAGAAAGGAGCTCTAGGATCTACAGTAGCAGAAAGAGAAGAATAACCATTATGAAGAAAGCTAGAAATCTTCTGTACAACAAAACCTACTTGTGAAACAAGAGGACAGTTGTTCACATTCAGCTACTTCTAGTCTTTCTTTATATCTACAAAGAAAGGGAAATTTTAAAAACCATAGTATTGGGCCAAAGATTTAGCTCAGTGGTTCTGGTGCCTGCCTAGCAAGCACAGAGTCCCTAGTTCAGTCCTTGGTAACCACATACACCAGTACCGGGCATGGTGATTGATGCACACCAGCAATCAGTATCACATACCACAGTGCCAGGGGTGGTGGATCACTCCTGTAATCCCATAACTCAAGAGGCAGAGGCAGGAGAACTGCTGAATTCAAGGCTTGCCTGAGCTACACAGTGAGTTCAGGGTCAGCCTGAACTACATATTGTGACCCTGTCTCAAAAACAAAACAAAAAAAACCCAACAACAAAAACTTGGCTCAGTGGTTTTGGTGTCTGTCTTGAAAGTGCAAGGTCCCGAGTTCAATATCCAGTAACCACATACCACACTACTGTATGTGGTGGCTCACATTTGTAATCCCAGGACTCAGGAGGCAGAGGCAGGAAGATTGCTGAGTTCAAAGCTTACCTGGACTACATAGTGAGCTCAGAACCAGCCTGAACTACACAGCAAGACACTGTCTAAAAAACACAAAATGAACAAACAAAAAAACATAGTACTGCTTTCTGGGAAGGTAACATTGAAATGAAACTGAGAGGCTATACAGTGCAGGAGGATTTGGGAAAGCCCAAAAACAATAGCACAGGGGAAAAACTTGAAACAGACTTCTAGTACATACATAAGCAACATAATCAGCTCAATTTTTAACTAGATTGACATAGCATCTGACATTAAGGCTCCTTTAATGGGATGTCTTTCTCATGATGCATCTTATCTTCTTTTCAAGAAAATAACTGTAAGACATGTTCAAATGTCAGAAGGAGATCCGTTTCTGTTGGATTGAGGGCCATCCACCAGCCCACTGCTTCCCAAAGCAGTGCGGACTCTGCTAGCGGGCGCCATCCATTTCTGGTGGAAGTGGACTAAGAGCAGCCCATCGGCCCACTGTACCCCAGAGCTGTGCAGTGAGGGGTCAGGTACGGACCCTGGGTGCCATTCCCACCAGGGAGGGTTGAGGGCCTCTGCCCAGCCGCAACCCCACCCTGGAGCTGCGTTGTGAGGACCCAGGTCCTAGAGGAGCTGGAGCCATCCCCTATGTCCCTCCACAAGAGGTGTGCTCCTAGAGTCACACTAAGACACCAGTCAAGATAAAAAAAAAAAGGGGGGAATCTAGCTTCTATTTTGCCATCTACTCCTAGATCCCTCTATTCACCTCTTGTCCCCACACCCTCTCCTATCTTCCTGTCAGAAGCAATACCCAGAAGTAAAAGACTCTTAGGCTGCCCTATTTCCTCTCCTGTACTATTATAAGAAGGTGTGCAAAGTCTCCAATGGTCTTACAGCATACAGTTGGTACTGTTGTACATATACCCTTTTATCCTCTATTACCCGCTGGCATATATGAGGTTCTAAGGTATAGGTGATCTTCATAAATCTGCTAACCCTATTTCTTTCTCCTCCTGTCTCCCTAACTCGCTGATTCCCCAGTGACCTCTTATTGCCAAAGGGTTTGGGGCGGTACAATCTATATGTTGTATACACATTGATGATTAACTCTAAATTGTGGCATATGGACATGAAAACTCATAAGTTCAAACTCTTCAGAATAGAATTTAACAAAACTTTTTATCTTATTTACTACGTTTAATACTGATATTGGCATTTATTGTATTATGGTAACAAACATGATGTGATTGTTCTGCTCAAATACCTCCCATGAAGTGTCAGAACTGAGAACTCTCAAGGGTCATTACAGATTCAAGGAGGAACCCCCAGAAAAGTGCTGCACCCAAAGGGCCCCAGATAATAGAAAGAGACCTGCAACAAACATTGCCCTGACATCAGGAGAAGAAAAGCAATAATAACAATGAAACAGGAGAAATGAGAAAATACACAAAAAACCAGACACAAAGATTACCACCACAGGGAAATTCCGAGAAAAAGGATATAGGGAAAACTGGAACTCAAACACCAGGACTCTTGGAGATGGTAAATAAAGCAGATATAATAAAATGGAAATCAGAACTCATCTCTGACATCAAAACAGGGATACTGTCCTCAGTGAAAGACATTGTTAAAGAAGAGATCAGCGAGATGATAGAATCCAAGATAGCAGAAGCAATGGAACCTTTTAAACAGCTTCAAGCAGGGCTCCAGGGAATGATGAAGGAGAACAAAGGCTTGCAAAGTTGGATGAATGAAGCAGAGAACTGAATCTCAGACCTAGAGGACAGCATAGCAGCCAATGAGCAGGAAAGGTATAATCTATGGAAAAGAGTAAGGGACCATGAGAAATCAATTCAATAGCTTCTAGATGACTCAAAGAAAAATAAGACTGATTGGAGTCACTGAGGAAGCAGGAGACAGTGTAAAAGACATAAAAAAAAAGCTATTGTCAGAGATAACAGAAAACTTCACAGGAAAAGAAATAGACATACAGATAAATGAGGGCTACCAGATTCTAGAACTCAGTGACATAAAAATATCTACACCTAGACATAAAATTATCAAGATTCCAGATGTACAACAAAAGAATGAAATACTGAAAGCAGTGAGAGAAAGGAAGAAAATCACCTACAAAGGGAAGCCCATTAGCATCACAGCAGACTTTTCAACAAAAACACTCAATGCAAGGGGAGCCTGAAGGAAAGTATTTCAAGCACTGCAGGAAAACAGCCTCCAACCTAGACTGTTGTATCCTGCAAAACTATCTTTCAGAATAGATGGGGAAATAAGATACTTCCATGATAAAGAACACCTGAAAAACTTCAAAAATATGAAACCTGCACTCCAAAACATCCTAAAGAAAATCTTGGGAAAAAACACAGAAAATTCCATACCCATGAGCCCCAGGAGAGTGAATTCATTGGGGCAAACAAGAACTAAATAGAAAAGGTGAAAAGCAAGGAAGAAAAGAACCGAGAACAGGGAAACATGGCAGCTCTGAATATGTCCATATCAGTCATAACCAATAATGT
>PVIC010053741.1:0-11669 GCA_004025085.1 Thryonomys swinderianus
ATTTATCCCAGAGATGGAAGTCTGGTTCAACATACGTAAATCAATCAATGTAATACAGTATATTAACAGACTCAAGGACAAAAACCATATGATTATCTCAATAGATGCAGAAAAAGCATTTGACAAAATCCAACACCCATTTATGATCAAAACCCTTCAGAGAATTGGAATTGATGGACTTTATCTCAATTTAATAGAAGCTATTTATGAGAAACCAACAGCCAGCATCATACTCAATGGACAGAAACTGAAACCTTTTACATTAAGGTCAGGAATGAGACAAGGATGCCCGTTGCCACCACTCTTGTTCAATATAGTACTGGAAACATTAGCCATAGCAATCAGGTAGGACAAAGATATAAAAAGGAATAAAGATAGGAAAGGAAGAAGTTAAACTGTCATTATTTGCTGATGATATGATACTCTATCTAGAGGATCCTAAAAATTCAACCAAAAGACTGCTAGACTTAATTACCAAATTTGGTAGTGTTGCTGGATACAGGGTCAATGCTCAAAAATCAACAGCCTTTGTCTACACAAACAACAGATTCATTGAAAGAGAAATTGGGGAGTCAATCCCTTTCACAGTAGCACCCAGAAAAATGAAATATCTCGGAATCATCCTAACAAAGGAAGTGAAAGACCTCTACTCTGAAAACTATAGGACTCTGAAAACTGAGATAGAAAAGGAAAGCAGAAAGTGGCAAGATATCCCTTGTTCCTGGGTCGGGAGAACCAACATCATCAAAATGGCTATACTCCCACAACTACTATAAGATTCAATGCAATTCCAATTGAAATTCCAGCAGTATACTTCACAGAGCTAGAGAAAATAATACAAAAATTCATCTGTAAACACAAGAAACCTAGAATAGGAAAAGCAATTCTAAGCAACCACGACATGGCAGGGGATATTACAATCCCCAATTTAAAACTCTACTATAAAGCTGCTGTGATAAAAACTTCATGGTACTGGCAAAGTAACAGACCAGAGGGCCAGTGGAATAGATTAGAAGACCCAGAAACAACTCTGGATACACTAAGCCACCTTATCTTTGACAAAGGAGCCAAACACCTTCAATGGAAGAAAGACAGCCTCTTTAACAAATGTTGCTGGAAAAACTGAGCTTTAACCTGCCAAAAGCTAAAGCTAGACCTATCTCTTTCACCATGCACAAAACTAAACTCACAGTGGATACGAGACTTAAACATTAAAACAGAAACAATAAGCCTGCTGGAAAACAGGCTAGGTAAAACTCTTGGAGACATTCGCTTAGGCAGAGACTTTATGAATAAAACCTCTATAGCACAAGAACTAGCAGAAAGAATCAACAAATGGGATCTCATTCCATTGAAAAGCTTCTGCACAGCAAAAGAAGTCTCTGGCACTGCTAGAAGACAACCAACAACATGGTAAACAATCTTTACTAGCTGTGTATCAGACAAAGGGCTCTTATCTACAATGTAGAAAGAACTCAAACAGATCAGTCTCCCCAAGTTTAAAGACCCAATTCAAAAATGGGCATCTGAAATGAACAGACACTTCTCAGAGGCAGAAGTCAAAGCAGCCAAGAAGCATATGAAGAAATGTTCCACGCCCCTGGTCATTCAAGAGATTCAAATGAAAACAACATTGAGATTTCATCTCACTCCTCAAAGAATGGCCGCGATCACAAAGTCAACCAACAATAAATGCTGGTGTGGCTGTGGGGAGAAAGGAACCCTTCTCTACTGTTGGTGGGATTGTAGACATGTGCAACCATTGTGGAGATCCGTGTGGAGATTTCTCAGAAAATTAGTACTAGGGGTCCCACTTGACCCTGTATCCCCCTGCTAGGAATATCCCCAAAGAATTTAAAAAGTCACATTGGAAAGACAGATGTACACCCTTGTTCATAGCAGCTCAGTTCGTGATAGCTCAATCTTGGAAACAACCCTAATGTCCATCAAGTGAAGAGTGGATAAAGATGTGTTTTTTATATAAACAGAGTATTACTCTGCCAGAAAGAATGATAAGATCTGTCCATTTAGGTGCAAATGGAGACACCTGGAGGATATACTAATAAGTGAAATCAATAGATCACAGATAGACAATTTCCGGATCTTCTCTTTGGAATGAACATCTGTAGATGCAAATGAGCTCTAGAAAGTAGGACAGCTTTTATAGAGTGAAATATTTCTATAGGAAACTTGGTTTGGGAATGTGATGAGGGGAAGGAATAAATATGATACAGAAAGAAAATAAAAGAGCATGTATAAAGGGGGGAGGAGGGGTGGGTGGTTAGGGATATGGGTATAAATGAGAATTAACTTGTGTCATATATTGGTACAAATACCTCAATGTTATATGTGATTTTGAGATGTATATTAATTGTACCAATAAAGAATTCAATTAAAAAATTAGAATGAGTACTAAAGCATATTCACATCATTAGCATTCTACCTATTGGTGTCCCCATCATAGTATTAATTCAAAAATCCAAAGTCTCATTTGATACTCAAGGAAGACTTCCTGAGGTTATGAACTTATCAAACAAAAACACATTATCTACTTTCGGTGAACAGTGGCAGAGAAGGCACAAAGTGAGCTCTCCCATTCCAAACGGAATGAATAATGGAGGAGGAATGAAGAGGTGGAAGAAGCTCAGGCAAAAGTGAACCAAGAAGGAGACACATTATTTTTAATGCTTTAAGTCTAGCATCTTGTGTGCTTTGTGGAGATGGATTGCCCTTTCATGTGTTAGGGAGCCTTGTGCCTATAGATTTTTTTTTTTTTTCATTTTGGTCACAGTCTGAATGGGTGCTTCCTGAGGCTGCTTGCTGAACTAAGCAAATTCCTAGGTGGGCCTGGCACACTGTTCATCTCTCCAGCCTGGTAGGGCCCCCTTCAGTTCTTCCCTCACAGCTTCCCTAGACATCACCTTCTGTGGGACTTAATACAAGGTCTCCATACCTGTGGCAAATTTCTCCCTAGGCTCCTGGTCTCTCCCCTGAATTTTTTTTTTTTTTGAGACAGGGTCTCGCTTTGTAGTTTAGGCTGGCCCTGAGCTCACTCTGTAGCCCAGGCAAGTCTCAAACTCAATGATCCTCCTGTCTCTGCCTCCCAAGTGCTAGGATTATAGGCATGAGCCACCACACCCGGCTCCCCTGAAATTTTGGTGGAAGCCGTCATTAACGCCGCAACTCTTGCCTTTTCCATTCCCACAAAAACAGCAGCATGCACCAGCTGTGACAACGGCATTGTCCTCAGAGGTGGTGCACTAGCTTCAAGCAAAGTCAGGACCTGACTCTGTCCTGGACCCCCTGTCACCAGCAGCCCTCGAGCCTCAGTCCTAGACACCAATATGAGCTTGTGGCTGTGGGCCTGTGATGGCAGTGGTGGCGTGGGAGTTCTCTCAAGTATCATCAGGTTTCTTTCCCACTGTCCTCTTATCCAATCTAATCTTTTTAATGAAGGCTGCTCCTCTATAATACAACTTGTTATTATGCCACAGTTTTTTATAAATCTTTCTCTTCTGCTTTCTTTGCCCTCAGGTATCAGCATTACTATGACTAAGAATAGTGCACAATCCCATGTTGCATGCTGAATGCTCTTCGAAATCCATTCCACTAAATAAGGCATTCTTAACTTTGACCTTTTGAAAAGTCTGGGCAGGAACACAGTGTATCAGTGTCTTTGGTTTGGTGTAACAAGGTTGCCATTAGGACCGTTTCCCTAAGAATCCTTGTTTCCACCTATGACTATTTCCCCAGCCTTATCTTATGCACACTCATGAGAATTGCTTGTCATGCCCTGCTGTTAGGTTTCTAGGCTTTTTTGTAGCCCATCCTCCAAACACTCCCAGTCCCTGCAACTCACCCTGTTCCAACATTACATCATCATAATCCCACTTTCCATTATCAATTTTCTGTATGAATTCATTTTGTGCTGCTCTTTTAAAGTAGCTGAAGAGGTAACTTTATGAGGAAAAGAGGTTCCATTTGGCTCAAAGTTCTGGAGGTATAGGATTAGGAGCCTTAGTTGGGGTAGTTTTCTTGCAGGAGAAGTCCTAAGATTGCACAAAGCATGGAGAGAAGAAGTACACATGTCTGAGTGTGTGCCTAGTCTTTCTCTTTTAATAAAATCTACAGGACTCAATCTTGATGCTTTGCTCTAATGATATTCTCTAATCTTAATCACTTTCCAAAGGCCTTTACATTTAAACATCATAAATAAATTAAGATTCCATCTTTTATTTTTAATTTTTGGCTTTGCTGGGAATTAAACTTAAGGCATTCACAATGAGCCACATCCCCCAAACTTTTGCTTTTCTTTATTTCTTCTTTCTTTCTTTTTTTAAATTGGAACAAGGTCTCACTGTGGTGTTAAGTGGCCCAAACTGAGCTGGAACAATCTCCTTGCCTCAGCCTGTCAAGAGGGCTGTGCTCATGGTAATGTGCCAACGTTCCTGGCAAGTTTGCCCTCCCCCCCCTTTTTTTTTTGCTTTTGAGACAGGGTCTCGCTTTGTAATTCAGGCTGGCCCTGAGCTCACTGTGGTGCCCAGGCAAGCTGCCTTGAACTCAGCAATCCCCCTGTCTCTGCCCTCCCGAGTGCTGGGATTACAGGTGTGAGCCACCAAGTCCGGCATTGTGGTATGCGATGTTGATTGTTGGTGGGCGTGTCTCCACGCCCAGCATTATATGTGGTTACCGGGGATCGAACTCAGGACCTTGCGCTTGTGAGGCAGGTGCCGGAATCACTGATCTAACCCTCCGGCCCAAGTTTGCCCCTTTTTAAATACATCACAGTGGAGATTAAATTTCAGCATGAGTTTGAAGTGACAAACCTTAGAATGTGGTTATATGCCTGCTACAATTGTACTTCAAAATCTGGTTGTAATATTGGAAATGGGTAAGTGGCAGAGGCAGGTAGAGTTTGTAGGTTGGGCTAGCAACAGCCTAGGCATATCTGAGTACTGCAGAGACATGGAGAGCAGAGAGCCACCTAGCTTGCTCTGTATGATCAAACTAAGCTCTTTTATTCACCCAAGTGCAAACAAGTGGGCTGATTCTGAGGGAGAATCAGTGTAGGATGGGGGAGAAGAGAGACATGGTTGCTAGGTGGTTGTCAGGGGTTGGTCAGAGAATTTGTTGCTTCCTAGAAGTCTGAGAGAGAAAATGGACTGGTGTGTGCCTTTGGATTGGGCAGTGGTACAGACATTTCTTGAAACCAAGGGCTGGGATATGGTAGCCTTTCCATGCCAGCACCACATTTGTCTACAACAGCTCTTCCCAAAGGTGGCTGTTTCTCACTGGGTGTGACCGTGGTCGAGCTTGTGGTGGGGCTTTGCCACGTCCTCAGGCACAACAATGAGCAGTATTTAATTAATAGAATCAGTAAGACATGCTATTTATTGAGTGGAAGATACAAAAAAAGAGAAGTCAAAATCAGTTTGTCAAATTAATAGCAAAGATTTAGAAATTAAATAACTATTTGGCTAAGGACTTGTTGGTTGTCCTTGTATTCCATGAGGCTCTGATGGTCAGTTTTCTTGATAATCTTGGCCCTTTGTGATATTATTTTACTTAAGTCCTGACTTTTAGTTTACTTCAGGTTAACAGTTTAGGACCTGTACCCTGTCTAACTTTTCTATCTTTTTACTTCAGTAGGGCATGTAGTTGAAAACTTTACCATTCAAATTAATATAGGAGATGAAATATGAAAATATTATAACTCTAACCTGTTAGACGTCTGACAACATTGAGCTCATGTTCCCTAAAAATCAAATAATTAATTCTAGGGACAATAAAGTTTAAGAGTAGGCAGAATTTATTGAGAGAAAGAGAGCTACTACCTACAAAGGATGGAAGGGATCCCCAGTAGGTAGCTGGGACCCCACTCTAAAGAGAAGTTTGATCAAGTAAAACCCATTGAGTAAAACATGGGTTACAGCTATGACTGACCAGTCTGATTACAAGTATAGTTATTTGGGCACTAGTAATCCAGTGGAGAAGCAAGTCATGCAGCAAGAGTGTATGGAAAGAACAAGGTAGGTGAGGTCTGGAGGCCCACAGAGGCGAATCCAGATTTTACCCCACTAGGTGTTATCACATCTCTTCCCTTGAGGAAGTCTGTAGGCCTGGTACTTGATTTACATGTCAGTTTATTTGCAAAATGAGAATGCTTCATGGAATTTATAGTAATGTTTGTGGGAAATAGGCTTCACTTGTCCCTTTTTCCTCTTCCTTTCCTAGTTTCCATGTAATTATTGGAAGGAAAGAAAAGAGTACAAGATAATGAATAGAATTTCTCCCTCTAACATCTACCTATGACTACCAAAGACTGGAACATGTAGCACAGGCCACCACATTTGTATTTGTAATTAATCCATGTAATAAAAACATGAATTCACTTTCTTGCAGTATTTTGGACATTTTTACTAATTCAGTTATTATTAGTTTTTCTTAATATTGTATTTGGGCTAATAAAGTTCAAGTGAATGGTTTCTATTTATGAAAATTAAACTAGTTCCCAGTTGTGTATACTTTTAAATTGCAGCTACATCATACTTTTTAAGCAGGAATCACTTCTTATTTTTAAAATCAGTTTTTTAGTTCTATTAGTTCTACTTAGTTCTAAATAGTTCTATTTTCTTTCATATATTTTATACCTAAATATTGTATTGCATCAAATTCCATGAAAATAGTTCACAAAATTTATGATTGTCTAATTTAATTTTTAATGTATATATGTAAACACAGGTGCTTTCCTTTTTTAGCTTAAAGTGTTCTGTTTGACTTGTGAATTATTGTGGGTTGTGTGCCCAGTGATAAGTAAACTCTTATTTTGAATCTAAAAACCTGAAAGAAAAAAGAAAATCTAGCATGAAGTCTCTAAAAATTGACATGATGAAAAGTAATAGATTTAGGATACTTGAGAGAGAAGCATCCTGGATAATACAGCTAACCTTGATTAAAGTAGTCAAGAGAAATTTCAGTCTGCTCTTAGAAGTGGATATCAATATGCAACCATGATTTTTAAAAATGCTTTTTATGTTTTACATTATCAAAATAAAATTTTAGACAGCAAAACATGTCAGTGGTGATGGGAAGGCATATGAATAGAAATTAAGATGGAGTAATCATCTTGCATTTGTGAAGATTTTGAAAATTCTGATTTGTTTCACCATATAGGAGAAAAAATACACTTGCTGAAGTCATTTAAATGTGCTGGGTACCATTAGAAAAAGCAAGGAAATATATGACTTCAAAAGCAATTAAAAAAAAAAAACAATTGTAGTGAATCCAACAGAGACAATCCAAAAAGTGCAGAAATAATACAGCAAGTGGAGAAGCAAAATGCGAGAACAAAATAATTTCAAATACACAAACCATAGCAAATAAGACTGGAGTTAAAACATCTAGTTAAGTACACAGTGTCAGATTTCATCAAGATAGACATTTAAATATAAGTGAAATTCACTCTGAACAACAGGAGAGTATGGAGACAATTGGCGAATAAAGCTATAGAAATGTTAACTCCAGGCAAAATGCAATATTCTAATAGTAGGAAAAAGGAAGTCAGTGAAAATGTATGAATAAAGGACCAAATAGATCTCAACCTGAAAATCATTAGAAGTGAGGGAAAATTGTTTTAAATAAAATATGTTTCTTTGCTGAGAAGAGGAATTTGTATTAACTATGTGTACATTTGGCAAAATTTAAAAAGCACCCTTCAGAAATACAAGACTGGAAATGATGTGAATTGCAAAATAATATCTTTGGCACACGTGTGTGTGTGTGTGTGTGTGTGTGTGTGTGTGTGTGTGCGTGTCTACACTTCTAACCAAAAATACATACCAATTTCACTGAGATCTGGGCAAGAAATTCTTAAATATTGTGGAGAATTTGCAAAAAGTTACATGAGGACAAAACAATTGAAGAAAAGAATAAACAAGATTCAAGGCACTTAAAAACCACAGGGTGAGTAGGGAAAGGGAAAAAAAATGAGAATTAAGTTGTGTCATATACTGGTACAAATCCTCAATGTGGAGTATAATTATGATATTATATATAATGTACCTATAAAATGTACCAATAAAACCCCCCTCAAAATACACTTAAATGAAATGTGTGGTGGCTAACATGATAGTTGAGGTTATAAGTTTGTGCAGATATGTACACTTTAACATATAGACTTGTAGAAAATACACAGTGTGCAGAAAAGAGAGAGGTAGAGAGAGCAGCAGCTACAAGTGTACATTTATGTCTTTGGACACATTGACCCCAACCTCTCTGAGCCTTTGGACATCTTACGCCCGTACAAAAAACAGACAAACAAACAAAGAAAGAAACTGTATGCACAAAGGTTCACCTGAGCGGGTTGCACTGACTCAGCAACTTGGTGGCCCCAATGTCTACTTGGGGAGATGTGAAAGTTAAATGAAAATTAAATGAACATGCAGGAAACTTTATTTCATTTTAGTCTGATGGGAATTTGGAAGTGTGCTTTACTTGAAATTTATAATTCAGTGAAAGTTAGAATATAATTTTATCATTTTTCATGTGTCTCTCTAGAAGATATATTGATCCATTCCTGTGTTTTTCTAAGTAGGATTGTTATTTGACTTTAGGAAAATACAAGTGCATATAAAGAAGTGAACTCAAAATCCTCAAAAAAGTAAATGCTAATTTGATTTTTCATTTCTAATTATTTGAATCCCAGAAAAATTTAAAAAAAGAAGCCATTTGCTATTTCAGAGTGAAGTTTAAGGAAGGTGGAAACTGTTTGCAACAGCCACATTGTATAGCATAGGAGGAGGCCAGTTAATAGTGGAACCCAATGTGAGTATTTTCCATATTGTAAAACTGCTTTATTTAAAATGGCTCCATTGGGTGGGTGGAAGACCAAGTATGATATGTAAAGTTATTCTCACAGGGAAACAAAAGTGGCCCAGGAAACCCAATTCAGAAGTGGGGACTGTGTGTCAGACTTCAAGTTTTAGAAAGCACACCATACAGCAAGAACAATAGAAAGAAAATCAGTTTGCGAGAAATATACGCTTTAATTGTGCCTCAATAAAAATTGAGGATAAAGTCAACAGATATAATGCATATGATTATATTTTAAATGCAATATATCATATTAAGGTTTCTTTTGAGAACATCTCTATTTAATCTGTTGGGTAGTTTCCAGAAGCAAAGAAAACCTAGTAGGTTTTAGGAAGTCTAGTAGCAAGTGTTCCCAAGCTTTGATGAACATAAGAGGAGAAGAAACAGAAACATACAGCAGGCTTCAAAAACTGTACTGTCTAAGAGACCAACCTGAGAGTACAATGAAAATAAAACAGTAATAATAATTGGGAGAGGATTCTGTCATGGTGATGTTTCAAAACCTAGAGGGAGGATTTATTAAAGAATTATAGAAAATCTGGATTGTTTGTATACTGCAAAGGCTTTACATCACTCAGAGCACCACTAGCTGTTGATAAGCTGTTTTGTGCTGTGCTCATGAGACTTTGGACTCACTGGGACCCGTTCACTTGATAACAGCGATAGCAATGTGTTGCTGTTACTTTTTTGACTGCTGCTGCTGTGGGTGCACACCTATGGATGCTTACGCTGCCTTTGCTGTTATCCCCTTGACACACACACTTTACACACACACTTCGACCTCATCACTACTTTACCTACATGGCCCCGCAGTGTGCTAGAGGAGTGCTGTAGTTTGAATTTATCCACCAAAATTCTTTTATAGGAACCACTGAGCTAACCCTCCGGCCCCTTTATTGGAATCTTAAGCCCCACTTCAATTGAGCTGAGAGACAGGAAGTCATGGAGGTGCTCAGGTCGTGAGAACTCCACCATCCCGAGTACATTAATGTGCATTCTGTAAAGGGTCGAGGCTGTAAATCCGGGGTTTTTTGCTCCCTCATCGAGTGACGCCGCTGAGTGACAAGGAGAAGGCCCTTACCAGACGCGGTCCCTAGATCTTGGACGTTGGTTGTTAGCTTCTAAATCTGTAGGAAATGAGTCTTTGCAAATAAGCCAGTCTGTGGTACTCTGTTAGAGCAGCACAGGTCTGATTCAAGTGTTAGTTTTAAATATTTCATCTATTTAGTCCTGAATCGGCCAGTGTAGTGGAGTCTGTAGTTATTCACATGTTATAGAAAGAAACTGAGTCTCAGAGGTTTCTTTGACTTGGTTCAATGACATCCAGACCAAAAGACTATTTAGTATTGCTGCATTAAACTTAAATAAGATTCAGGGAAGTTTAGTGACTTGCACAAAACCCCGCGACAAGCAGGACATGTCTTTAGCACGTCACCTTTGTGTAAAGGCAGAGTCTGTTCCTCATTGTGCAAATACAGAGAGGCGCAGGTTGGGCGGACCATTGTTCCCGGTTCGAAGGCACTGGAGCCGTGAGCACCCCGGGAGCTCCCCGGGCTGCCGGAGCTTTTGTCTGTGTCTGTGCACCATGAAGGCGGCGGTGCTTCCAATACAAGGCTATCAGGAGGCGCAGGTGTGCAGTTACCTTTAACTAACTATGACACCTGGCACCAACGGTTTTTAATAATTTTCACCTCTCCCCACCATCCATCCCTGTCACCTGGCCATGCCATCCAAGAACATAAGAAGCAAATGCCTGTGTCAGGCTCTGATTTTTCACTCAGACTGGATGCAAGCTTTAAAAATTAAAAGAATAAAAAGCTGTTCCTGGAGGGACACTTTCCCAGATATTTTTTTTCTAATTTGCTGAAAAAATATATCTCAATTGAAATGCAAAGTGTGGGTGATAACCTTTAGACAGCGCTATTTATACAAATAATATCAGGCTTTGCCGAAGAACAAGTAGCATGACTTGGATATGCATGATTACCATTAACCTTAATCAGACATGGCAAGCTTGGAATTCTGGGACACCAGCAAGAAGCCCCCTGATTAGCTCTGCTCAGCAGTCAGCTCCTCCAGACTGCACATTAATGGCCCAACCCCCACCAGAGAATCAAGATTTTTTTTTTTTTTGGTGGAAAACGGATGTTTATGAATGGACTGGGTATAGCATCTTCATTAAACAAATATGGCACATTGATCAGGGTGGCTGTCAAGTCATTTTGACGGATTACTTTTTCCTCCTTTTCCTTGGAGAAAGATGCATGAGTTTAGCTCCCTGCAAAGCACCCAGCCATGCTTGTAGATCACTCCTCCCTCATTAAAACAAACAACCTTGTGTACTGTGGCCTATAGATCAACTGCCATGGAGTCTCCCAATAACTCAGCCTAGAACACTTTATGGTTGGCTGGTTGCTTCATAGAATGGATATAATATCTGTCTCAGAGAGATATGTAATTGAACATTGATTTCAACCCTTAGAAACTGAACTGAATAACATGTGTGCCTTGTAACTGGAAGTGTGTGTGAAGTAATGACACAAACATTCCAAAAATATTTAATTACTGTTTATCAAAGAAGACAAGAAAATACCTTAGTAAGAAAGTGATAGATGATAACTGACAGCTGATAAGACAGAGCATGGCATCGCAAAAGCATAAGTACATAAAAAGCAACCAAACTGGAGTTTAAGTTCAAAAAGTTGGGCATGAATTCAGGCGTTGTGAAAAGTCTATCATGTGACCAAGTAAGATCCCCATTCTATCACCCTCTAATCTCATTAAATATATATATATAT
>PVIC010053742.1:0-11746 GCA_004025085.1 Thryonomys swinderianus
GAGGCAAAAGAGTGCTAAAACAGGCCCGTGCCCATGCCAATCAGGAACATTTTACCAATAATAATCATCCAGTGGCCACAGAGTCCGTCCCTGACCGGGACCCAAAATGGGACTATAACACCCATCAGGTACCAAGGCACAAACAGTTATGGAAACTGTTTCATCCCTGGGCTCTGCAGGGCAGCTACAAGGCAGTCAATTACAAATCACTCGGCACAAAATTAAAAACCCATCCATCCACTTTGCTTCAGAGGTTAACTGAAGGCCTATTGCAATATACTAACCTTGACCCCGAATCCGCTGATGGCCAAAGACTGCTTATGATGCACTTTTTCTCCCAGAGCTATCCTGATATTAAGTCCAAACTAAAAAAAAGTTGGATAAGGGGCCCCCTAACTCCCCAGGCAGAAGTTCTTATGGTTACATTTAAGATCTACAATGGCCAAAACAAAAGCTAAATGAAAACACCAATCATTGGCACAGGCCCTCAAGCCTACCATGCTGCAGGGTCCTAGTAGAGGGCTCCCCAGTCCTCGGGGCCGCTTCCAGTGAGAGCAGCATGGCCGCCGGGCCAAAGAGCACCAAACCGGAGCCGTCCCAAGGCCATCCCCCAAATGCAAACGAAGGGGACACTGGGGCTTCGACTGCCCCCTGGTGTCTACCCACCGTTGGGCTCCCGGGCCCCCCACCCCATTCCCTCGATGACCTTATGGGGTTAGTGGCAGAAGACCTGTGAGGAGACCCTAGCTCGTTTGGCCCAAAGAGGATCACTGCCCAGAAGCCCAGGGTAACTTTCACCACGGCAGGTAGGATGACGGTCTCTCTTAGATACTGGCACGAGTTTTTCTGCTTTGCAGGAGTACTGGGGACCTACCTCCCTGCCCTAGACCTCTATTGTTGGGGAGAAGGTCGCTCACACTGCCCCCTACAATCTCCCTTCCTTACTGGCAAGTTTTCACTTTTACATTTCTTTTTGGTTCTCTCCTCCTGTCCTGTTCCCTTGTTAGGCCGGGATATTTTGTCCAGAATTGGCACTTCCATCCAATTCACTTTCCAGGATCTCTCCAGCACTCTGATGTGCTGTCTTCCATTGCTGAAAGCTGTTCAGCCCCACCCTTCTTCTCCCTGGTGGCCTACTGACCCTTCCCTGGTGCACCCTAAGACCTGGGACATCCACTCTCCTTCAGTGGCCAAATGCCCCCTGTTAAAATCCTCCTCAAAGATCCCTCCCACTTTCCAGTCCAAGCCCAACATCCCCTCCCATGCTCTAGCCTTCTGGGATTGCTGCCTGTTGGTCACAGACATTTAACAAAGGCTTTCTAAAGACAACCAATTCCCCATAAAATAAGCCCATTCTTGCTATAAAAAGAGCCCAAAGGGACTCAAGATCTCTCTTATTAATGCAGCTGTGGCCCCAATCCTCCCCGCAGTCCCCAACCCCTACACACTCTTGTCCTCTATTCCTCCTGACACCAGTCATTTCTCAGTCCTAGACTTAAAGGACGCCTTCTTCTCTATCCTTTACATAAAGACTCCCAAGATATTTTTGCATTTACCTGGACCGACCCCTCATCCACCATTTCTACTCAACTAACCTGCACAGTCCTGCACCAGGGATTTTGAGACCTCATCCTTCTGGCCAGGCCCTAGCACGAGACTTGTCCCTTCTTCAGTTACAGGGTCCCCTCTGTATTCAATATGTAAATGATCTCCTTCTATGCGCTCCTTCATTAGAGGTCATCCAAAAGGACACCTATACTCTCCTATAGTTTATTTTTTTTTTTTCGGTACTGGGGATTGAAGTCAGGCCCTTGTGAATCTAAAGTTGGAGCAGTACCACTTGAGCTAAATCCCAGCCCTACTCTCCTAACCTTATAGCAGATAGAGGCTACTGGGTGTCCCCTGGTAAGACACAACGTTTTAGACAGCAGGTCACATATCTGGGAGTGTCTCTATCTCCTGGTTTTAAGTCCATCACAACTGATAGAAAACAGCTTCTCCAAGATGTCCTGAGGCCCAATAAACAAGAGCTTCTTTCCTTTCTGGGCTTGGTGGGATATTTCCAATCTTGGATCCCCAACTACTCCCTCTTGGGGGCACCCCTCTACAAGGCCTCCAAGGGGAACCGTCATGAACCATCGGATGCCTCTGTGGCCACTCCATTTTCTCAACTCAAATCCCAGTTACTAGAAGTCCCAGCCTGGCAACTACCAGACCCGACATGCCCTTTCCGTCTGTACGTGTCAGAAAACAAAGGATTCACGTTAGGGGTGTTGGGTCATCAATTAGGCCCCACCTTTGCCCCAGCTGCCTACTTATCTGAAAGACTAGATCTTACCATTAGAGGTTGGACACCCTGCTTGCAAGACCTGGTGGCAACTCATGTCCCGGTTCAGGAAACAAAAACCCCCTAACATTTGGAACACCCACTGTTGTCTTGTCACACTATTCCACCCCTGATCTTCTCAACTCTAAAAACATTCAGGACCTGCCCCCCTGCAGAGTCCTATCCCTCCAAACTTCCCTCATCCATGACTCCTCGCTCACATTTCAGACATGTCCGCCGTTTAACCCCTCCACCTTGTTTCCTCCTCCAAAACAGGAACCAGCCCAACAGTCATCTGGAGGCCCTAGAGGTGCTCCTGCCCCATGGTGCCCATATTCAGGAAGGACCCCTCCCATCTCCTGATTTGGTGCGGTTCACGGGTGGTAGCTCCTTCACACATAACGGGACCAAATGAGCAGGCTGTGCCATCACCTCTCAGACTGAGGTAATAGAACAACAGCCCCTTCCACCGCAGACAACCAACCAGCATGTGCTCTCTCCCTGGCCTCCGGGAAATGACTTACACTCTTGCAAGGAAACAAAAAACTGCATTTCACATTCTGTTATCTCATGCAGCTGTCTGGGGAGAGAGGATTCTGTTCCACCAAGGACAATGCCTTCCAAAACTAAATTCATAATCAAGCGCTTGGAGGCTTCCAGGCTGCCCACAGCTGTTGGTATAGTACATTGCAAATCACTCCCCAGATTCTCCCCAGCCAGCTTCAGGGTCCAGCAGACGAGACCTCTAAAACTTAAAGTCACCCGACGGCCTCAGGACCAGGTGGGCCCTGCACACCTTGCCTAGATCTCCAATGTGCTGTCCCATTTTCTCCTTCCCCACTTCGTTCAACATCCTCTCCTTGGTCCTCATCACTATTCTGTGGCTTTTCTAACTATTACGACCCACTTTATTTTACAGGCACCATAACAGGACACCAGACATGACCCGCCAACCTTTTAGCATCGAAACCTTGCAGACCCACCTTTTGGAGACTCTGGAAGTAAATTCATCAGACCAGAAGAGATCAGATTCCTCCAGAGCCTTTTTCCACCTCGAGCCTGTTTATGTTGTGCCACTTTGGCAAAATATGTGGTAAAGGGTCCCCATGTCAGGCAGCACCAGACTGCTCTTCTCCCAGGCTACTGTGATCATGTAAATGATCAACAAGGCGGTACCCCTACCTGGCCCTGGCCTCACTCTCCCCTGTCTGGTTTCCCCCGGGATCAGACACACCCTCTCTAGTCCACTTATTCTGTCCCTGTCCCTCCTTGTCTTTCTCTTTATTCTCTCCTTGGACAGCCTCCAGCTGGGCCTACCAGTCCCTCTGGATAGTAACCTTCTTTGACTCTGTATCACACCGTACCTTGTCAGAAGTCACAGGACAGCTCTTCAAAGTTTCCCTTAAAGAGCTCAGGTCATGCCACCTTTTTGACCCACAACAGCCTGCAGCATCTGGAACTGGTGCCCTGAGTCCGGCTACCCTGTGGCTAACTCTCCCGCTTCTCTACAGGACCTGTGCATCACACAGATCATAGATCGAGCAAAACAACAGGCCACCCTCGAGGTCAACGCCTACGAAAACTGGTACTGGCATAGCAGAAGAAAACCCAGGCCCTATCATTCTGCCCCCAAATAAAAACAAACAAATAAATAAAATAGATTCCCCCCCTTCTCTGAATGATGGCCCTCGTCAGCCAGAAGAAGCTACAGAAGATGGATCTCCGGCCCATCTCCCACAAGACATAGTTCCTCCTATAACCAAAGATGGGAGAATGATAGGGTTACGGCACTCTATTTTACATATGGTCCTGACTCCTTCACCTCCCTGTTGCTCCACCCCACTGAGCTTCTGCAAGAGGAAAAAAACTTGGAAGGCAATGTGGCTTGTGATAGGTTAAAAGTTACCTCACTGTGGCTCTTACATAGGTCCCCGAACCTAAGATTATATAAGACCATTTCTTCCTTTGTTCCAAACTTCTGCTTCTGCCCCCTCTCCCGTGCAGGAGCCCACTTCTTCCCCCTTAAATAAAATTCCTGTGGGGCTGCTTGGTGTGCGGCATGGTTGTTGGCTGCCATTGGAAATCTAACATTAGCAGGAAACTTGAGTCCCTAAGTTTACATGTCATGACTCTCTCTAAAGGTATTTATGAAGTATCATGCCGAGAACAGTTAGTTGTACCAAGACCAAAAGAGCAGGATTTTTTATAATTTTGATCCTGGGTAAGAAAGGCTTGAAGAAAGTGGAAGAAGGACTTAGAAATGTACTTTGGAGAATATACGTACATTCCAGGTCAGAAGGTATATTTCATTTTAAAAATTCCTTAAAACACTAGCAGTATAAAAAAATCAAATAAAACCAATACATTTATTAAGCACCATGATCTGCCAAGTGCTCTGCTGACAATAATGAACCTGGTATTAAAAACTAGCCTAGTGAAAATTAGT
The DNA here is from genome assembly GCA_004025085.1 of Thryonomys swinderianus. NCBI lineage: Eukaryota > Metazoa > Chordata > Mammalia > Rodentia > Thryonomyidae > Thryonomys > Thryonomys swinderianus. The sequence continues at coordinate 4,773 of PVIC010053742.1, forward strand.
GTACTTACATACTAGGAACTGTGACCTCAAGTACACAGTTTGCAAGTGTTTGCTGATTGACAAAACAGAGAGGCCTCCAACCAGGACAAAGAACGTTACAAGTTTCCCAGAAACTCGCCTCAGTGCGCCCTTCCAGTACTACACTCCAATAGCAACCTATGGAAAGGTAACACTAGCCTGCCTTGGAACTTCACAGAAACAAAACCAGACTTGAGGTCACAGTTCTTAGTAGGTAAGTACACTAATTTTCACTAGGAATCTTTCGAGTTGGGCTTCCGAATCGAACAATGTAAGATTATCTACACTGATGAAACTGCAGCATGGTGAGTTCACTGCCACTGATCAATATCGTTCCTTCCTAGGAACACTGTCAAATATGGACAGGTGATGCTTTCATGAGTAGCAGAGTTGTGAATATTCCTGTGCATGTCTTACAAATCCACAGAGACACACACACACGCATGTACACACATGTACACACTTCTAGGAGTCAAATACTTGGATCATTGGTTTGCATCAGTCTTTACTGACCAGTTTACTGGTCAATCTTCCAAAGGGCTTGGACCAATTTACATTCCTCCCAGGAGAGTATGAGAGTTTCGATTGTTCTCCATGCATGCCAAGGCTTTCTTAATTTCAGCCATTCTAGTGGGTATGTAGCAGAATTATACTGTGATTTAATTTGCATTTTCCACATGGCTAATGAAGTTAGGCACCTTTCATGTGTTTAATGTACATATTGAACACTATGGAGGGTTTGTTGAAATCTTCTGTTCAGTTGGCTCTTTTCTGCATTTTACCTCAAAGGCATTCCAATTATAGCTGAACCACAGAGTTATATAAATAAACATGTTCACACACATACATAAAAGCCTTCTCCGATTTCAACTTCTTTCTGTAAAATGGGCTAGTGCAAAAAAGTTCTGATCTGTTGCATAAACAGTGTAATGTGGCCAGGGGCAGCCAAAATCCAACTGTTAGTTAAAAAGCATTTACTGGACCGGAGATTTAGCTCAGTGGTTCCAGAGCCTGCCTCACAAGCACAAGGTCCTGAGTTTGATCCCTGGTAACCACATAGAATGCTGGGCGTGGTGACTCACACCCACCAGCCATCAATACCACATACCACAGTGCCAAGCGTGGTGGCTCATGCCTGTAATCCCAGCACTTGGGAGGCAGAGACAGGAGGATTGCTGAGTTCGAGGTTTGCCTGGGCTACATAGAGAGCTCAGGGCCAGCCTGAACTACAAAGCGAGACACTGTCTCAAAAAAAAAAAAAAAAAAAAAAAAAAAAAAAAAAAAAAAAAAAAAAAAAAAAAAAAAAAAAAAAAAAAAAAAAAAAAAAAAAAAAAAAAAAAAAAAAAAAAAAAAAAAAAAAAAAAAAAAGCATTTACATTCATTTCCTGGGGCTGCTGAAACAAACTGTCAAAAAGGGTGGTTTAAACAACAGAAATTTATGTCTTCGCAGTACTCGAGGCCAGATATAAAATCTCAGTTTCAGTGAGTTGCGATGCAGGCATCACGAGGGCTGCACTCCCCCGGGGTTGGGGCCAGATCGCGCCAGGCCCCTCTCAGCCCCAGCCAGCTGCAGCCTGCGGCCGGGAGACCCTGGCTGTGCGCTGCCCCGCCTCCCGCCTTTCGCAGTCCCTCCGCACGGCCCGGGCAGGCGAGGTCCTGGCCCCTGCACCCTGCCCGGTGCTCTGGGGGACAGCGCGCCCCACCTTGTGGCCGTCTCGGGGCCTCGGGGCGGCTGTGCCGAGCGGGCTGTCTCAGGTTGCACCTGGAGACTCTGAACGAGGTTACTCAGGGTCCCTCTCACCACCCGTCACAAAAGCAGCCACGGGAGAAACACTCCCCACCAGCGCTTGGGCATTTCACAGCCTCGGGGCCAAATCTTCACACCGTGAAACCGGAAGATTCAGACTGAGCATGAGCGCGCTCCGCTGTCCCTACGGGTGTAACTTCAGAGGCTGAAGAAAATAACTATGCCCAGCGGTACCGGTTATTTCCGTTTACCGCGCAGCGCACAGCGGACGGTGGGGTGCGCAGTGAGCGACGCTGCCCCCCCCCTCCCTCGGACCCTCTCTCCCGCCGGAGGAACGCGGGCTCTGGGGTGCGGGCCTCGCCGCTCCGGAAAGACCGGTGCGGCTACGGCGAGGACAGCCGCGCACCGTGGGCCGGTTGATCCCCGACTGTGGGAGGCTGAGGCAGGAGGACGGCGAATTCTCGCCTCGCCTGGGGAACCAGTCTGTCTCCAGACAGTAAAATAGAAACAAGGGCTGGAGATGTACCTCAGGGTGAAGGCCCCGGATTTAAGCTTTTTTTTTTAAAGGCAGCTTGCTGCTGTGTGTGCCACACACCCCCCCACCCACGTAGTGTGATCACGCCTAGCGCCCACTTTCCTTCGGGCGTCTAAGGCTCGCAGGGAGGCTGAGGTCGCCCCATGCACTGGCCACGGAGGTCTCTGCTGCCCCAGTAGAGGAGCCAGGTACGCGCTCCAGCCCGTGGGGAGAACTGTGTGGGCTCAGTGGTGGGTGCATGTGGAATGGGTGGGTACGCAGGCAGTGCCCGAGGCCTGACCATCAATCATGCAAGGAAACAGGTAGGAAAAAATATCCCTGTGCACAGATTGGAAAAAAAGACTGGGAACCGAGTGAAGGGCCAATGGAAGGAAAGGTAGGTCCGCTGCGAGGAGCACAATGCGCCGGTCCCGATGCTGCCCTCTCGTGGCCACATCTACGGAGGCTGACTGCCTGCTCACCGGAGGCGAGGGGCTGCGACAGGGCCACCCTGGTAAGCACCAGCATCAAAGAAGAGACCCCTTGGTCGGGTACCTCATGCAACAGAATTACTTATGTTTGCCTACAAAATAATAAAGGTCAGTTAGCTATCGATTTGGTAATAACTTAGGTGGAGATGTAAGAAAAATGGTCACTGACACTGTTCTGCTACTATAGCTCTATTAATTTTGGCATTAGATGACCTTATTGCTAAGGTGAAGAAGAATCTGAACAGAGCCTGGCCGAACTCCCCAGTGATCACACCTCTCTGTCCAGTCTCCTCAGCTGTCCATGTGCATTGGTGTGGCACAAAATACACGAGTTTCCCAGTGTCTCTGGGTGTTCTTTTTTTTTTTTTTTTTTTTTTTTTTTGAGACAGGGTCTCACTTTGTAGTTCAGACTGGCCCTGAGCTCACTTTGTAGCCCAGGCAAGCCTCAAACTCAGCAATCCTCCTGCCTCTGCCTCCCCAGGTATGGGATTACAGGCCTAGCATCATGGTATGTGGTACTGATTGCTGGTGGGCGTGAGTCACCACGTCTGGTATTGTTGTATGTGGTTACCAGGGATTGAACTCAGGACCTCGTGTTTGGTAGGCAGGCACTGGAACTACTGGAACTAAATGCCTGGCCCTGGGTCTTCATTTTTAATGCTTCTCGTGTCACCTAAAATTTATCTAAAATACACATGCATGTTTTTCTCTGTGTTAATTTGTCTTGCTACAGGGCCTCGGCCATGAACTTTGTGATGGGTAAGAAATCTCCCCTCCATGATCCATGTCATCTGAATTAGCATCAAGGAGAGTTGGGGACTGTTACACATTCTAATTGTCTTGAAAAGATTAATCTCTAAATTAACATCCCCTACACAGCATTTTAAAAGGAAAAAACCCACAATCTTGTAAACGTCCCCTTCGGTGAGTACAGGTGAGCTCCAACTCTTTAATCCCACCCAGCCAAACTTTCCTCACTTCCGGTGAAACTTAGCTCACCTCTGAATGTAAGGCAGACAAGGTTTTTGCTTCCTACTGACACTGAGTTTGCAAAGATGGCTTTTGTCTCTTAGCAGCAGCTGCCCCAAAAAAACTATCCTAGAAAAACAATGGCAAGAAGGTATGATCGTTTTATACACCTGAAAGAGAAATCACCTTAAAGGGAGCACGTCTCCCCAAGGGTCAGAACCTAACACCTTGTGTGGCAAGAAATAGGCCCTGTCCACGGCCTTTCCTAACCACATTCTCTGCCCACAGAAGGGAGCAATCCCCACAGAGCCGAAGTGCAGAGTGGGCAGTGAGGAGAAGGTGACACAGGTAGCAGTGACACAAGGAGGAACTGAGGCCAGGCGTGTCCCATGAGCATGAGGGCAGGCAGCAGCCACCAAGTCACACTTCCATGACATAGAAACAAAGTGATCAATATAGAGAGAGAACCATGGGGCTTTCTGCACCCTGCCACAGCTAGTACAGACCCTCCATGGAAGAGGGAAGGATAGATCTGGGTTCTAATTAAAGACAGAATACAAAGTTAAGAAACGGTTTACTACATAAAATCACTGGCATACTCATGGCTTATTCTCATATAGTCAACTTGTTTGTAAATTTATGTTGAAAGTATATATTAAGATAATTCTACTGGGGTGATGGAAACAAACCCTGAGGGCCCTGATCTGGTTCGGTTGCTATGTGTGATGGCAGGTGGGCACCGTGCACTGCACAGAGAGACAGGGGCCTCACAGGTCGGTGTGGAGGCAGCAAGGGCCACAGGACTCCATGCCAGGTGCCTCAGGGTTTACAACAGATGTTGCTTCAGCTGCCACAGTGGCCTACTCTCCCTCAGGCCATGGAGATTCAGGGGGCTCAGGGTCCAGTGACGGAGCTGGGTCTGAGGCCACAGCCCATGTGCTCAGCCACTGTGCAAGGCTACACGAGGGGTGACTTGGCTTTGCTTTCCCTCTGACTTTCCTATCCTATAACAGTTTCCCATCCATCCAGGGCAAAAAAAAAGGCCAGGCTGATAGATGGCCCCTTGTTCCTTGCCACCTCCAAATCCAAGATACTCCTGCAGATCAGTAGGCCTATCTGGGGTACCCTGGAAAGTTCTCAAAGGCAGTCTAAAGATGAACTCCAACCACCAAGCGTCCCACGAGAATTTGGCCACAGGTCTACATCCTCCTGGGCAACATGTGAGTGGCTGTGGTGTACACAGACCTGCTTCTGTTTAGTCAGCCCCAGGCAGCCTGTGGCTCCCTATCGCCCCCTCTTCTCTGAGAGCCTCAGGCTATATAGTAACCTCAGCTACCTTTTCTACATAACTAAGAGTTGATTATTATTGCAATGAGGGTATTTATTTACCTCTTCCTCTTCATCATCAAAACGGGGACTGACAGAGGATTAGCTCAGTGGTTCTGGCGCCTGCCTCACAAGCGCAAGGTCCTGAGCTCCATCCCCTGAAACCACATACAATGCTGGGCATGAAGACTCACGACCACCAGCAATCAATACCACATACCACAGTGCCAGGCATGGTGGCTCACGCCTGTAATCCCAGCACTCAGGAGGCAGAGGCAGGAGGATTGCTGAGTTCAAGGTTTGCCTGGGCTACATAGTGAGCTCAGAGCCAGCCCAAACTACAAAGTGAGACCCTGTCTCAAAAAAAAAAAAAAAAAAAAAGGCGGGGGACTGATTTGGGGAGCTTCTTGGCAGGAGAGACACACTTTTGGACTTGCTCATGCTTTGAGAAAACAAATCCTGTCAAATCAAGATTAAAGTTCTTGGTTTGCATTTCCAGTCATGACTAAGACAAAATGGCTGCCAGCAGGCGAGACACAGTTCTCAGGGGACTGGGCTGTCTGCTGAGGTCCTGTACACCACACACAGCAGGTGGATGAAGGCTGTGGGACTCCAAGTAGTCTCCCCCAAGCCCAGGGTAATGCCCAGCCTAGTGGCCTCAGGCAGGAGGATGATCCCTATTCTAGCCAGCTGAAAATAACTTGTCTGTCTAAAGGGTCAGAGATAATGACCCAAATCTTGGAAAAAGATACTGGATTCCCAACTATAGACCTACAAGCATACACTGGTAATACCTCTCTCCCCTTAGGATATTATTTCTTTTAAATAAATGCGAATTAAACTTCTACTTCAATATGTTTGCTATTCAACTTGAGTACAGCTATGAGATGCTGGAAATCAAGGAAAGATTTGTTGGATTCTGAACAGTTTGAAGTGTTTTAAAATGTTATTTTGGACTGCAGAGAAAGTTCTGTGAACTGAGCTGCATGAATTCAAAACACAAGACCGGACAAATAACCAGTCCCTTAGGCATAGAAACCTCAAAGGCCAAACAGGATATAAACATACTTTTAAAGACATCTTTGGCTAATTTCCTTAAAGCGTAAATCAGTGTTTCCTGAAATGCTTACCCAAGGCACTCCCAGTGCTGTTGCAGGCCTGGGCTCTCCAGTCCACGGGTGCGCTCAGGAGAAAAGGCCACACCTGGAACTCCAGCAGGCCGCCCCCTCCCAAATTTGACACAGTGCCCACAGAAAGGGCCCTGCTGCTTTAAGAAAATGAAAACAATGCAGACAAAGAGTAAAACCAAACCTCTACATCATAATTCTGGACCTTTTTCGATGCTGGAGAAAAAAGACCTTTTCATTACTTCAAAGCTGCCCTACCGTGACTGCCCTGGGCAAGCTTCAGCCACTCTCCAAACAAGGACAAGGGATCAGTGGTCCTCTAGACCAAAGCTTCATCTGCTTAACTGCCTGGCTTCACTTCTTGCCAAAGGCCACGGACCACAGGCACCACACGCACCACTCTGTGGCGATTCCTGGGGGGCCAAAGCCCTGTTGTGGCTGTAAACCGAATCTCTAATCAATTGGCACCACCAGTGCAGTCTACACTCCTGCCTCCATCCGGGACAGGCCAGTGTGACTGTCCCATCCAACCACAGGCACAAGCGGTCCAAGAGGAGCAGGCTGGCTCCCGAGGCTGGGCTACCAATACAGTGGCTCCAGCCCCTCTCTCGGGACTCTCACTAGGGGCCTGAGTCTCCATGTCCAGGTCCCGCATCCCTGAAGCTGTGCCCTGCTGCCTGAGACTCTCCAGCGGGAGGACTCCCAGTCCAGCCTTCCTCTGACACCTGAGACCCCTGGTGACAAGAACTGCAGGAGGCAGCAAACCACTGGATTCTGGAGAG
>PVIC010053743.1:0-11755 GCA_004025085.1 Thryonomys swinderianus
AAAAGAGAAGATATATTTTCCTGTAAAAGTTCCTGGCAAATATTTAGGCAGTTAATCACATCCAACCTTGACTAAGAGAATATTATATTTAAAGGAGGAATTAATGAGTATGGTGTAACAGTGTGTTTGTAGGAGAAGAAGCACAGAAGCCAGACAGCACAAGTCTAGAGATTGGCAGCATGATTAAGAGAGTGTGGAAGAGAATTGCAAATCGATATGGCGTTACCAGGAAGATATTTGAGTAGAAAGGAATATTTTATATATATATATACAAAATAAACACATAATATAATGAGAAGATACACAGATAAACTAACAGAGAGACAGACAGTCAGCAACTTCAATTCTATGAAGTAATACCTTAATTAGTTTCAGTTTTTTCCAATCACTGCACTGAGCCATGCTCCAGGGTCTCTTAATGCTGTCTTGGACACTTCTATTACTACCTATTTTAAGTTGTAAACAGTCCGATCAAGTCTGGTTTTATATTCATCATCAATCTTTTTTTTCTCTCATCCACCAATGATCAGGACTGTGGTGTGAGGGTCTTGGAGAAGAAGCAGGATAGTCTGTGTCCTTTCTCCTACTTTAGCATATTTGAAAGAAATGGGGTCATGGCAGGGCTTAGGAACTCCCCACCCTTTCTCTGCGAAGACGAACACTCATTGTTGGGTGTTTGGGTGGAGAGAAAGTGGGTCTACATTTTTTTACTTAATAGGCTATCGGTGGTACAAGGAGAGGGTGTAGGCCATTTCTGATCAGTCTCTTTCCATATGGGGCACTTAGTGCCCTGACTTTTCATATGATACACAGATGACACAAGGCATCCAGTTATAACTGTGTTCATATGAAGAAAATTTTCCAGATATTACATTCCTTCTTGAACTTGAAAACAAATGAAATATGTAGTACATCACGATAAATGATATTTAAATATGGATTAGAAAACATGAAACCTGGGAAATATTTTGTTAGAACTTGAGCTGAAATACAATTCACACACACACAGTGAATGTCAAAGCTTGCACACTCACTCAAAGGACTTAGCAACAACCCAGGAGGGTCTCTTAATCTAAAGGAAGGATCATAGAAAATAGCGCCCTGCCTAGAGGGTATATTTTGTATTTTTCATATGACACTGTCTCTGATGTGTGGATCTATAATGATCTATGTTGCTAACACGTCATAGACTTCATTTCTGATGATATCTTTTTAGTTTGAACCAAACGTGTCATAAGGAAATTATGTAAGTAGCTCTTTTTTTTCTTTTTAAGTTTTCACAGACACTGTAAATAAGATACAGATGATGACACTAATTTTTAGTAAATTTTTTTAGGTGATCTAATGATAAGATGTTGATTTTCATATCAATTACTTGGTGGTTATTGATTTATTCAGGGTTTTCCATTTCCTTTAAAATCAGTGTTAAATTTTATATTTCTAAAAAGTAACTTATATTTTTTAATTTATTTTGAACCCCTTTTCATAATAATACTCCCAAATATTTTATTACATGGTCATGTGCAAGTTGTGTTTCCAACTATATATAAACCATGTTTTTGATGTCTCTACTAAATCTTTTAGTCTTGAAGGAGGGTTTAGTGAACATAAAACTAGGCTTATGATTACTTGACCCTCAGTGCTTTGAAGTTTATTTTAAAAAGTGAACCATAAATGTGGGCCGGAGGGTTAGCTCAGTGGTTCTGGCGCCTGCCTCGCAAGCGCAAGGTCCTGAGTTCGATCCCCGGTAACCACATATAATGCTGGGCGTGGAGACTCACGCCCACCAGCAATCAACACTGCATACCACAATGCCGGATGTGGTGGCTCATACCTGTCATCCCAGCACTTGGGAGGCAGAGACAGGAGGATTGCTGAGTTCACGGCAGCTTGCCTGGGCACCATAGTGAGCTCAGGGCCAGCCTGAACTACAACGCGAGACCCTGTCTCAAAAAGCAAAAAAAAAAAAAAAAGTGAACCATAAATGAGAATTAACTTGTGTCATATACTGGTACAGATTTCCCAATGTTATATGTGATTGTGAGATGTATATAAATTGTACCAATAAAAAATTCAATTAAAAAAAAGTGACCCAATATAGTGGACACAAAGTACCCATTTCCCAAACTGTGCCCTGCATAACATCAGTCAACCACATGATACTAACACATGCACATGCACATGAGCTCCAGGGGTGTCACCCAGCAGATATGGGAACAGCGTAGGCAAATTCACAGTGCAAATTTAAAAACCAAAGCCTTGGAATCATCTAACAGTGCAGAAATCTGTTGCACCTTATTTTACCCAACACTTTTTCTTGAGGACATTTTTTCTTACAATTTTCAACATTACGTGGAATCCTGTTTCAAAGATGCTATAATAACTGATATACACATTAACTGTCAATAAATAACTGCATGCTTATTCAGAAAGCATCCTCGTTCTGCTGTTATTTACCCCAGTTTTGACTATTTTGCTAAGTTTCTATCATCACCTAATAAACTGCTACTAATTTAATGACTTAAAAGCTAACAACTACTTGTCACTCTACAGTTCTGTAAGTCAGATGTTTGGGCCCCAACTGTGTTCTCTGCTCAGGATTTCAGTGTGTGAAATTAAGGGACTGGACAACCAGTGTTTTCCTGCAGTGATTCATAAAATGAAGATGGCTCTCAAGATTCAGGTTAGAATCTTGAGAGATTGGCAGAATTGAGAACCTTATTGCTTATTGACTGGGGATTGTTCTCTGGCCCTTTCACCCCACCTTTTCCATCATGAAAGCCAGCCAGCCATGGAATATGTTCCTCACATAGACTCAGAAAGGACTCAGGATTTTTTTTTCCTCATGTGTAAATGTGTGCCAAAAATGAAATCTCCATAGAACAGCTACACTAAGTGCAACTAGAAATGTAGGCAGGAGCCAGACATGTCATTAGGAAATTCAGATTTCATTCTGCAGGCAGGAAAAAGCTGGAGGAAGTCAAAGTGTGCAAGAACGAAATGATCAAATCCCTGTTTCAGAGACATCAATTTTATTGGCCAATGTGAGAGAGAAGCTGAAGTCAGACACGAGCTAGAAGGATTCTCAGAGCCTCCCAGGAAATGGTGGAGGCTTGGTCACATTCCCTTTTATTTTCTCTTATGCACTAGAAAAAAGTGTCAATTTCTAGTATATCACAGAATTGTAAAGTACCATTTACCCTTCAAAGTTGTCAGAGTCCTTGAAGTTGAAAGACTCTCATCTCAGCAGGATGGTCTCTGGCACTTCCTCGTTCCTAGGATACGGTACAGCTATACGCCACCTGGAGGGGCTGATCTTCCACACCCAGACTCCAGAAGAGAAGGTTGGCCACGAGAGAACAGGAAATTGCTCCTGATTCAATTACTACACTAGAGTAATAACGGGACTGGTTTATCTACTGTTAGCCTTGGCTTTCAGCAGCACTAGTTCTGAATGTCATTTTCTCAATTCAATAAACAGTGCAGACAGTACCTGGATTCAAAGTCATTGATGCAAAGTTCCAAGGAAGAGTAGCTGTTGTTAGCATGGTCCATTTACTTCTTTCCTCCTCTTCTTCTCCTCGGAGAGCTCTTCCACAGGAAGCTCCAGTCCCGGCCCATTTAACTTTCATTAGTAGCAAATAACAGTGTTACCAGCCATCCTGTTGTGAAGAAAGTTGATGTGTTATTTTCTTCCTTTATATCTGGCTGCAACAAGCCAAAAACTAGATGAAACAGCAGGGCTACTGCACAGTATAACAATGTCAAAGGGCAAATGTTACAACAGTGTGAAGATCTTAGGAAGTGTCGCAATACACTGAACAAAGACATTGGTTTTATAGGCAGAGAAAGGCTGTAAAAAGCAATCATAAAAATCTCAAAGCAGATTGGTTGTTCTGAATTTACTTTCCTTGTAAGTTGAGAATAGGGAGATGGAACAATAGAAATAACTAGTTAACACGAGATTGCTTCTGGTTCCTCTTTTGTAAGAGTTTAAAGCAGAGGGAATTGCACTGTTGAGCCAGTTGAAACTCACCCCCTTGGAAATTTTAGCTCTCATCTCTTTCCTGATTTCCTCATGAGTCAGATAAAGACTGGGCTTCAAGTTGAATTTTAAGATGACAGACTCAATTTTAATTTTTAACCTGACCTGTTGGGGCTCAGTGAGGATCTCAGTCCAAAACAATGACCTTCTGTAATTTTTGTTAACAACTGTGACTACTTTTACTCCACAGTGTGAGACATTTTACTCTCAGCTTCTAATTGGTATTCCTGACTTACACCTGAATATCCGTTAACGTGAATATCTGCTACAAGCCAATTTAATTCTTTCTGTCATTTAAAAATTCTTTTCGCTTTTCCAGCTTTTATAAATTTATTAGTGGGCATAAACAAAATACTGTACTGCTTTCTTAGTCTGGAATCATCTTTGTTCATACTCCTACCTAAGAGAATACTTTCCAACTTATGTTGAACGTGTATCTGAAATTCCCTACAAACATGTTCTCCTTTTTGATAATACTATTATTTGTGATAAAAGTATTTGATTCTGCTACCACTTGATAAAACCAGTGACTCAAGAGAAGAGAGTGAGCAAAAGACAAGCTTCATTCAGTGGCCAAAGAATGAAACAGGAGCCTCTGCTCCTAAACTGATCTTTCATCTCCACAGAGTTAAAGAGCTACAGTTACTGCATAGAAATAAAGAGGAAGAAAGACAGATTACGACAGGGGAGGAACAGTCGTGTCTTTTCTGGGACCAGGCAGAGATCTTTAGCTACTCAGGTGCAACCAATTATTGTTCTTTTTGTGGCCTGGTGCTTCTGGTCTTGGTGGTTGGTCGGGGTCTCCGGCTCAAATGTTAAAGTAAAAGAAGAGATGGCACAAGGTGAAGACAGATGCCATGCCTTTCACCTCTTTCCAGTCACCGTGCAAATTCAAGTGAAGGCATTGCTTTCAGCAAAGGGACTTTAAAGTCCCTGGAAAGCAATTTACCCATCCGTTACCATGACAGGTCCCACACCAGAGGTGGTACCTACGGCAAAAAGAGCAGGAGCCTCCAAATAAGGGATTTTTACCTCAACTAAGAGCAGTAGAAGCTGCACGGTTGGTTTTATTTTGTTTTGTTTTCTCAGTATAGTAACAAAATCACTTTCGGATCGATGTCCTTATTGTTATAGCTGCCTTGAGACAATATTGGGACCCATTATTTACTCTGCCACAACTACTACAGACCTTTCTGTCCACCATCTTCTCTGTAGTAGGTCAAGTTGGGGAAATTTTAAAATTTATGGTCATATACGAAGTACAGATCACAGACTTCAAGGGGTAAGAAGCTCCCTTACATCTGTTATAGGCCGATTTAGGAAGAAAAAAGGAGGAACTGTTTTTACTTTTTTGTGATTGGCTGTTGTATAGTATCATTTTATTAAGGCAGGCAGACCTGTTCGAACTGATTTGTCCACATCTGGATGGCTTAATTTCACGGACTTATACCAACAAGGATATATGACTTACCCTTCGAGTGTGTGACTGGAGATAACATTTTTGGAGAGATCAGGATGATTTCAGCTTTGGTTATATGGTGAAGACCAGGTGACCTTGTGGGGTACGGGCACCATAATTTCATTTTTATTTTTCTTTAACGGTACTCAAGACCTGCAGTTCTCCCTGATGACTGGACACACATAAAAGAATGAAAGTGCCCTTGACCCCCTAGTCTTGTTGACCTGCATTTCCATTTACCACCAGCCATCCATTCAACACCCTGGACCTTGTCAAAATACCACAGTCCTCCACCCCTCTCTCCCCATCTTCCCGTATCATCCCCCAACTTCCATTACTTTGTTCCTTAATCGCGTCATCCATTCACTCAGCCTTTTCTTTATTCCTAACAGACATCCCACAGGACTGCAGCCTTAGGAATTCACTCTTCTGACTATCTGACATATTCTTCCTGCCCTTCTCTCAGCCTTTATTTGTAATCAGTCCACAGAGCAGCCACCCTGTCGTGGCCTGCAAGTCACGTTCCTTGCTTCTCACTCATTTCACCCAATCTGCCTCTTCCAGTCTCTACCTATCCATGATTTCCTCCTCAGCGTACCACTGTCTTCCCTACAATGCAAACATGACTGTGTTATTTGCATTTTTCCGATTCTCCAGTCTCCCCTAGATGTTTTAGGGGATTGATTTCTGTTTTGTGAGGGCGCCTAACCCAGGGCCGTGGCAATGAGCCATGCTTAACCCCTTCCTTATTCTTTGAGAGAGATTTTTTGCTAAGTAACCAAGTTGGCCAGGTTGGCCTCAAAGGTGCTTCAGCCTCCCAGAATGCCTTGCTTCCCAGATGCCTTTAATGTTAAGTCCAAGTTCTGGTCAGGAAGCTGTTCATGATCCAGGTCCCACTTGCCTATTCTGTTTTATCTCACAAGATTATGATCTCTACCCACAGTTCCCAAAGGGACCCAGAAACTGTAAACTTCCCTTTGCTCATGGCACCCTCTGCCTGGGATGTTACCTCACCCCATTGATCCTCACACGCCTGTTAAGAGTTAAGGCATCCCTTCCTCTGGGAAGTTCTCTTACCTGTGCATCAGGCTCCTTTCCTCCACCATGACACTCTTCTGGTCTCTAAATAGCTGTGCAGTTAGTTACACTGTTTGCATCTCATTAAGCTTAATTTACAGAAGTTCTGTAAGCTCTATCTCTGATCTTTCTTGAAGCAAGATGGAATAAAATTCATGAAGTTGGGCCGGAGGGTTAGCTCAGTGGTTCCGGCGCCTGCCTCGCAAGCGCAAGGACCTGAGTTCGATCTCCGGTAACCACATATAATGCTGGGCGTGGAGACTCACGCCCACCAACAATCAACACCGCATACCACAGTGCCGGACGTGGTGGCTCACGCCTGTAATCCCAGCACTCGGGAGGCAGAGACAAGAGGACTGCTGAGTTCGCGGCGGCTTGCCTGGGCACCATAGTGAGCTCAGGGCCAGCCTGAACTACAAAGCGAGACCCTGTCTCAAAAAGCAAAAAAAAAAAAAAAAAAAATTTCATAAAGTTTCTTATTTCTGTAAGTTCCAGATTCACTAACAACACTATCCCCTTATACTGGAACGCCTGTCATTATATCTCCTTGGAAAAGTGAAGACAGTCTGAATAAGTTAGTGATTCTCAACAAGGATAATATTGTCCCCTGAGAAAGCGCAACAGGAACAAAAGAAAAACTCACCACACATAGGAGAGGGAAAGGATGATAAAATCACACGTAAGCCTTCTAATCATAAGAAAGTGAGGGAAGACTTTTCTCAACCTCATCTACATCTAGGGACATTGTTATATGTAGGGCTGTGTTCCTAGGAGACCCCCTCGCAACCACTGCTATTAGTGAGCGATTGCCTGTGCATGACGAGTACCAGGCTGTTGGACAAATTCCAGCATATCCCTCAAGTGGGAAGGGCATCGTGCCAACCGCAGGAAGCTCAGCAACTTTTGACCTTTGTGGCTATGTGAGAGTGGAAGGAAGATGGCAGAAGAAGCTGGTCCTGGGGAGCGCTGCCCATGATAGTGTCCTATCGCCAAGAGCCTCCTTCTTCTACAGGTTCAGTGCCTTCCAACTGGAATGGTCATTGTGCTCCATGCACAAAGTGAAGTGAACTGAGGTCTCTCAAGGGACACTTCCAAGTGTGAAAAATCTCACATGAGGGGGAGCAGGGAAATGTGCGATGGTTCCAGAAGGAGCAATCCCAGCTAGACCAAAGCTGGTGCATTCAGAGTTGTCAAAACCTGTGTGTGCCTAAAAAGGCACACAAGGAATATGAATATATTTATTCAGATCAGCATATTACAATAAACTGTTTATGAGGAGAAGGGCAGTGTTGTGGACTAATGGTCAAGTTGGAATGCCCAGCAGAACTAAGTCAGCATGGTTCTGAGCAGGGACCCACCCGAGAATTGCTGCCAATGGCATAGAAGGAGAACTGAAGGAGAAGACTGTACGCTGTTGATTTTCCTGGAGAAAATCACATGTGCAGCAGCTGGTTTTCCTGATACAAACTCTACTGTTCACATTGTCAGAAGAGCTCAGGTCCTCACTGTCTCTGAGAAGGGCTGCTGTTCTCATCAGGGTAGAGAAACTTGAGCTTTGCTTCCTTGGTCCGGTGCAGATCCTTCAGCAGATGGAGCCACATAAAGCCAGTCACCTGGCCCGTACATTCATGGGTGCCAGTAGCTTGTCCATGAATAGGCGGAGTTATATTCCAACACGGCCTGGTCTAGCTGAGGGTTGACATGGACTTCAAGGACCTCAGCATCCAGGTAGGAGCCTGATGAGGAAAGGCTGATGTCTAGAATAAAGGGATGGGTAAGAGAAGAAAAGAGAGTTTAAGAGGGAGTTCTTGTATACAGAAGAAAGAACCCAGAAGTTACCGCTGACTGCTAGAGCACATTTTGATAAGATCATTTGAGTGCCCCATGCAGAATACTATGGTAAAAAAAAATCTCATTTAAATAAGCACAACAAGTTTTTTGTTGTGCAAATAATAAGTATTACATAAGATAGAACTACAGAAAAAATGAAATGCAGGAACATATACCCTTATTTAGTAAAAGAACTCCTATTAAAATTTCCTGTGATTGTTTCCAGTTTTTTCCTTATACAGTGCGCAGTATACTGTTGTTTGTGAAGTATATGTAATTATTTCTTCTGTGCCTCTTAATATTGTAAAACAGGCAGTTTTTATCTGATTAACATTTGCAATATGATAATTATAATTATATGTATGTATATACAAATTATCATACTATAAATGATTACAGTTTAGGAAATCATAACCTACTCTTGCATATGCATATACTAAGAAGCACCAAATCTATCACTGGCCATTTAGTTTAGAAGGTCTACTATAATACACTCCAGAATGCAATAATAGGACTGCAGTGTGGATGTTTTAAGGACCTGAGACCATGAGGCTGGCTTGATTCTCATGTGAGCAGCCTTCTTAGAGAAGTCCTTTTAGTTTCTATCCTTTTACTTTCCGCAGCTTGAGGCTCAAATCTGGCATGTCCGTGACTCAGTTTGTCAATACAAGGGATAATCAGTTCTTCAGAATTATATAGGAGTTACCAAAAATTAATTTAAAGTAGAAACTAGAAATACCAAAGCCAGACACAGAAGGACAAATACTGCACAATCCCACTTGTATGCTGAATGTAAAAACATTGGCCCAATAGAAAAGTAGGGTAGGGTTACCAGGGGTGGGGGAGGGTAGGAGGAAAGTTGATCGTCGATACTAAACTACAATTAGAAAAGATAAATAATTTCTCGTGTTCTGTTATACATCAGGGGGATTGTAGGTATTGACAATGTATTGCATGTCCTGAAAAAGCTAGAAAAAGTATATTGAATATTTTAACAACAAATGATAAATATTTGCGGAGACATATGTGTTTATTCTGATTTTAACATACCCCATAAATGATAGTCCACAAACTAGTAAATTTTATGGGTCAATTTGAAATATTTTTATTATTCATTTTATTTTTACTGGTAAAATTTAGATAGGCATAATGATAACATTAGTGATAGGGAATTTATACCCATATATGATACACCTTGCTTCTTTTTTCCCATCTACCCCACTCCATCCTCAACCCCTCTTCCCCTTCTGATTTATAAAAGCTTTGCTTCCATTTTTCTTCTATTCTCTTTTTTCTTGTCCCTTTTTTCCTTTCTTATAAAACTTTTGGGAGCTGGAGTTTTTTTACATGACGTCCTCCGGGCAGATGGACTGGGAATTGGGCAGCTCTTGAAGCTCCCAGTTAATTGATATGACCTGTTCTCTTATTGCAGCAATTCAGTTTTGTGTCCTTGCCCACTGATGTGCTCGAAATTGAGGTGAAGGACAAGTTTGCCAAAAGCCGCCCTATCATCAAGCGCTTCCTGGGAAAGCTGTCAATGCCTGTCCAGCGACTCCTGGAGAGACACGCCATAGGGTAAACCTGTGACTGGGACTTCGGTACCGCTGGACTTTGTCCAGCAGGCCAGGCCACGGGGCGGGGGAGGGCGGCTGCGGGCTGAGATAATATAAGAGTCTTGCAGAGAATAAAACTAAAATGCTGCATTTCCTTGGCTTTTCCCATATTGCCTGAAGTACAGCACTCAATTAAACAAATCTTTCCCTTTTCCTAGTTTATCGCAAGTTACATACATAGGAGAACAGAAAATTCGAAGATAGTAATAGAGAAACTATCAGTGACACATTTTTCTATATAAATGGATATTAAAGTTTGTTTCACTGTAAAGAATGTTATCTTTGTACACCTCTCTTATATCTAGAATTTAATCATAAGTGGCATTTCTATAACAGGATGAAAAGCTAGGCTACTGGGGTTGAGTGTCTCTGAAGATGCTACAGCGTGCAGAAAATGCTAGATAAAGTGAATTCATTTTGAAAATAAATTCTTATGGAATGACATTCATTATACCACGTGCAGAATTCAATTACTTACAAGACTACATTTCTGTGTTTTGGGTCATTTCTATACATGTTCACTGCATAGTTCTCATTAGAATGAAGTATGACCCAAAAAGCTCCTTATGTATAATATTTACTTCTTTAGGTAACAGCAACTATATTTGCAAACAGTAGACATAGCTCTTTGTCTATAAACATATGCTTCAGTATGTTAGAATGAAAGAAATTAGAAAAATCGTGCATGATTTCCCCATGCCTTAAAGGTCTTTGTCATCACTTGGGCATGACTGCAGGTTACCGTAAAGCTATTTAATTGAAAACCTTACAGCATGAGTCCAGACGTGTACACACATACATGCCATTAATTCTCAAGCCAAAAGGAACAGCTGTGGGTCTAACACAGCGTCTATACTTTCCAGCAATGATTGTACGGGTCAAACAAACATAAAGTGTACTTAAAGAACCTAACAATCTCTACATACATTATGAACTCCAAAAAGGAATGGTGGTGTTCGTGACCCTTGTCATTTCTTCTAGTCCTCGTAACACTTCCCTGCCTCCAAATACAGAAAAAGAGCTTAGAAGGGATGAGCGGTTCCTTAAGCCAAAGCGTGTGAGGGCCAGAGAAGTGGCTGAGGCTGAGCACACCTGTCTCTCTCCAAAGACCAGAGCCCAGAGAGACTCTTCGCAGCATCCTTCAAGTTGATTCCTCTGGACAGCTTCCTTTGTAGTAATTAAGAAACTGCTTTGAGTGGGTAGATGGGATGGAGCCAGAGTCCAAGGTGGAGACTAAGGGTCTCTGTATGTGCAAGGCCTGCAGTTGGTGTAACTGGAAGTCAAAGACCAGTGAATTCGTGCCACAGGTCTCACCCTCTCTGTCCAGCCGGTGGGGCTTCCCACAGCAGCCACACTCTCCATCACACCACGAAGCCACCTCTTCCGATACATACATTATATCCATACTCCACAGTGTGCATGTGTTGTCACTACCCCTCGTTAAGGGGATGTTTGGAAATAGTGGTCTGCACAAGACAAGTAGGCAATGACACTGACTTGTCTTTATTTTTCCTTCTTTTTATTCTCTAGAACATGGGTCAGCCACCTTTTTTTGCAAAGAGCCAAGAAATAAATAACTGAGGCTTTGTAGGCCACATGGTTTCTGTCCAAACTGCTGAACCCCCTCCTACAGTATGAAAGTACTCACAGACAATACAAGCAAATCAGCATGACTTCATCCCAATAAAACATTATTTATAGACTCTGAAATTTGAATTTCATGTAACTTTC
>PVIC010053744.1:0-11737 GCA_004025085.1 Thryonomys swinderianus
TAGTCCTAGTTTTCTGAGAAATCTCCACACAGATCTCCACAATGGTTGCACAAGTCTGCAATCCCACCAACAGTGTAGAAGGGTTCCTTTCTCCCCACAGCCACACCAGCATTTATTGTTGCATTATTTCCTTTTTTTTACTGTCATATTTTTCTTTCCCTTATTTACTTTTCACTACCTGTTTTCCATTTGCACATTTTCTTCCTATTTCACATTATCTTTTATAAATTTTATCATCATTTACACCTTCAATTTTTCATACTACAGAAAAGACACAGTATTCCACATCTGTGTCCTGTTTATTTCACTTATTATGTCATCAAGCCATTTGAGTATAATTGACTCATTTTTTTATTTTTTGGCTGAGTAATATTCCATTTCATAGAAAAACATATCTTCTTTGTCCATTCTCCCAAATAATGGGAATTTGGGCTCTTTCCAATTTAGTTATTACAAATGGAGCTGCTATAAACATGGGTGTATATATGTCACTATAGTATGCTTCTTTAAATTCTTTCATGTATATAGCTATCAGGGAAATAGCAGGGAAAAATAGGAACTGGAGTGCTAGGTTTTTAAGGAAACTTCACACTGACATCCACAGTGGTTGTACCAGCCTATATTCCCATCAACAGTGGAATGTGTTCTTTTCTACTAACAGCCTCACCAGCATTTGTTGTTGGTTGATTTTGTGAACCACCTATTCTTTGTGGAGTGATATGTAATCTCAGAATTGTTTTTATCTGCATCTCTAGAATGACCAGCATTGTTGCCATTTCTTCATGTTTCTTAGCTGCCTTCTTAATCTGAAAAATGCCTGTTCATTTCAGATGCTCATTTTTGAATTACATCTTTAAATGAGGGGTTGATTTTTAAAAGTTCTTTACCTCCTCTAAACAGTAGTTCTTTGTATGAGAGACAGTTGGTAAAAATACTTTCCCATATATCTTTAGGGTTTGTTTAAGGTTTGTTTTGGTGTAAATATGTTTTTTAATATGATGAGGTACCAGTTGTTGATCCTTTCAGGTAGTTCCTGTGGTGAGGTTTTGTTTAGAAAGTCTTCCTGGGCCAGAGATTTAGCTCAGTGGTTTTGGTGCCTGCCTCACAAGCACAAGGTCCTGAGTTTGATCCTGGTAACCACATACAGTAATGGTGGGCATGGTGACTCATGCCCATCAGCATCAGTACCACATACCACAGTGCCAGGTGTGGTGGCTCACACCTGTAATCCCAACACTCAGGAGGCAGAGACAGCAGGATTACTGACTTCAAGGCCTGCCTGGGCTACATAGTGAGCTCAGGGCCAGCCTGAACTACAAAAGCAAGACCCTGACTAAAAAAAATAAAAAGAAAAAAAGAAAGAAAAAAGTCTTTCCTTATGTCAATATCTCCAAGAATTCTACCTAACCTATTTTCCAGCAGGTTTAGCATTTCTGTTTTAATATTTAGACTTCTAATCCACTTTGATGGAAGTTTGGATATCTCCTCTGTTTTTATCCTGGAGATTCTTTCTGATTTACATTTTACTAGAGCCTCTTTTGCTATCAACTCAGAGATTCCTGTTGTTCGAACTTCAATTTTCTCTAGTTTCCTTTTTCCTGGGTTCCTTTGTAGTGATGACCTTTGTATCTGGGTTTTTAATTTTTCTCCTTTCTACTTTTTCTTGTTATTGATGTCTTTGGTTCAATTCCTGGCCTGCTGTCTGGGCAGTGTTTGTTGCAAGTATCTTTCTTCTTAATACTTGGAGCTCTTCTGGAGATTTAGCTCAGTGATTCTGGCACCTGCCTAGAAAGGGCAAGGTCTCTGATCCAATCCCCAGTAACCACATACAACAATACTGAGTATAGTGGCTCATGCTCATTGGCAATCAGTAACACATACCACAAAAGCTGGGCTTGGTGGCTCAAGCCTGTAATTCCAAGACTTAGAAGCACAGACAAGAGGATTGCTGAGTTCAAGGCTTTCCTGGCCTACATAGTGAGCTCAGTGTCATCCTGCCAAAAAAAATATTTAGAGCCCTTAGGAGATGGCCACTTCCTGGGTTGTCCTCCTTATATCTGTAATGGCCCTTACATGATCTCAGTTCTGGCACACCATGCCCTGTGAATAAACAGAACAATCACATCACCTCATCCAACACAATACAATCAATATCATCTACAGCATCAAACACAGCACAGGAAATGACAAACTTTCGCAAGTATTATTCAGATAACTTTAACCGCATGAGTTAGATCTGTGACCATATGCTGAAATTTAGAGCTACCCAGAAATATTGTTACAACATATAGGACCTTCAATATAGCAGCATCACCCTTTAGGAGTAAAGAGTCACCAGGTAGTTGAGGGGGATAGAGAGATAGAAGGAGAGGGAGAGATTAGAAATAGGGTTAGAGGGCCAGAGATTTAGCTCAGTGGTTCTGGTGCCTGCCTCACAAGTGCAAGGTCCTGGGTTCAATCCCGGTAACCACATACAATGCTGGGCGTGGTGACTCATGTCCACCAACAATCAACCAACAATCAGTACCACATACCACAGTGCTGGGCGTGGTGGCTCACACCTGTCATCCCAGCCCTCGGGAGGCAGAGACAGGAGGATTGCTGAGTTCGAGGCTTGCCTGGGCTACATAGTGAGCTCAGAGCCAGCCTGAACTACAAAGTGAGACCCTGTCTCAAAAAAAAAAAAAAAAAAAGAAATAGGGTTAGAGGATATACAAAGATCACACAAATTTTGGGAAACTGATAGAAGCTAGAGGACAAAAGACACACAATGAACAAATACAAAGCAGAACAGAGTGACAACAGTAAGACCACTAGAAACTCTATTCTCCCTCCTATACTAGTGTAGAAGAAAGCAAGAATAGGGAAGATTGTAATGCTGGAAACTAATACTGACCAGAAGACAAAAGAGGGTGGCAGAAGCAAAGAAGAATAGGGGTACCCAGCAGCAACAGGCTAATAGGAGACTAGTTTCCCTATCCTTTAAAAATCAGAGTAGTTAAGAGAAGAAAAAACCTAAACTGGACAGGCTCAGCAATATGAGAGTAGAGAAATGAAGAAGAAAAGAGAGGTCAGAAAAAGAAAGAAACAGAATAACACCAACATCAAAAATAACAACAACAACAACAAAAACAAAGCCAAAAACACTACCAAAATTGCTCTTCATGATGTGTATCTGCTATCTACTGTAGATAATATGGGGAGTAGCATGCAAATTAGAATTGACTAGTCACAGGGTGAAAGCCATTACCCCCTGTCTAGGTTCTGGCTAGGTGAGCTCAATGAACTCCTGCAGGCTTCAACTATGCAAGAGTCCAGGGCCTTGTAGATGGTACTGACTGCATCAACTCACCAATGTCTGTAGACAACAGGATTTCTTCTCTCTTCCACTGTTTGTTTTATCATTGTGGCAGACAGGGCAGTAATACACCAAAGGTCCCTGACTAAGTCCCAGTACCACTGCTGCACTTATTCTGTGTGAGCAGACAAGAATATGGAGTCTCTGTGGGCTCCTCCAGTACTGGTAACACTAGAATTCAGGCCCCAAACACCATGGGGAAGACAAGCCAATCTGCAGCTAAAGACCTTCCAGTGCAGAAGCAGCCCTTATTCAGTGTGGGCAGACATGTAAATTGAGTCTGTGGGCTCCTCCTCCTGCACTGGTTGCACAAGAGCTTAGCACGTGAGTGCTACATACAGGCCTGCCAGATCCAAGCCAGAGGTCTGCCAGCACAGCAGCAGCACTTACTCAGTATGGGCAGACACATAGATGGAGTCTCTGTGGGCTCCTTCCAAATTAGCAAATTGTATGAACAAGTAAAAGGAAACAGGGACAAATACCAAAAGTAAAATCATATAGTTATCAACAATCTCTAAGTATTGACTAGTCAAATGGCAATTTAATGTATTTCTTCTTTCTTCTCTCTGTATTTTGGCTTTTGTTTTCTGATTGTAAGTACTGGTGAGAATTGTGGAGCAGTTTTTGTTTTGTTTTGTTTTACCTCTCAAGCCAATCATACTACCTCTTTCCTGATGAGTAATCAGCCAATTTTCACAGTGTCTCTGAACTTTGGCTTCTTTATTGTGACATTTATCGGTTCCTGAAATTTCAGGACTGCATCAAAATGGTGTTTTTTTTCATTTTCCTAGCTATTTCCAGACCTGAAATTGTCCTAGAACCCAAAAGGTCCCGGGAATACAGACACTTTGAAGCTGAAGTTTTCTTTTTAAACCACTACATGTTTTCTCAGGATGAATTGACCAAGAGAGCGACTCAGTACACTAACTTCCTACTAGGCATTCCACAAATATTTGTTGACTAATTTGCAACAACTCTTGGTCTACTTGTGAGAAAATGAAGAGGTAAAATAAATTAACCAGGCCATCATGCTTCCTTATTTACTCTAGTGAAATGTTACTAGTGGCTACATATGGTGGCTGAGAACAGACATCTGGCCAAGAAATCCTGAAGAGAGTTTGGGGCGACTGATTTCAGTAAACACTTACACAAGATATTTCAGTAATATGTGAAAGATGGAAAGGAGTGTATTAGGTTAATTTGCCTTTCTTATTTTTTTGTAGTCATCAGAAAAAGCCCATATTACTAACAGAGAGGTCAGCAAAATATTAATTATTCACTTAAAATATGTCTGAGAAATTTTCCTTTCTCAAATCAGGGTTCTTCAGCCCTAATGCCCAGAGGTTGCTCCAGATGTGAGCCATTCTTCCTTTAAAAGACTCCAAACAAATATTAGAAGAGCTGTCAATGTTTGTTTGGTTGTGTGAAAACACAATGAAGTTATCTCTAATAAAAATACAAGTATAGCTAAATATAAGCTTATTTGACTTCTTATAAAGTTTAGACTTTCTATCACTTTGGAAGATGTACATATGCATTCGTCTTTCTATATATACATATTTAGGGTCTCTGGATAGGAAGAAAGTTTTTCCCTTGCCCCATGGCTTTGGCTGACATTTGCAATTCTAAAATATCTGTCAGGAAAGTTGAAAGCCTGGTTTATCCTGTAGGGTATTAGTCATTCTATAAAGCACTACAATATGTTTATCCGAGAAAGAAAGGCAAGCCCTTTCACTTAAAAATCAAAAGTCAAACATGACAGTATAAACCTGCATGTATGAAGGATCACATTTAAATGATCTGTAAATGCTGAGCCTTCTCAGTTCCACCCACATATATAGATAGCTCATGAATCACATGCACTTTATTTCAGTTCATTTTTAGATTTTACAACAACCAGAAGAGTTGTCTTGGGGTCACTAACTGCCTTTTATGAACTATAACTGATTAATATTACTAAAAAAATGAAGAGGGACAGGAAGAATGGAGGGGATGTCACTTAGAGGATGGGAGAGCAGGTTTACTAAAACCTCCACACTTCTACAGTTCAAGGAAATGTTTTATGTCAAGGAATGGTTTGTGTCAATCAAGCATATAAAAGTTACTGTAGCTGCATAAGGTCATAAAGATGAACTTTTAAAGTCTTAAAAATAGGGTACCATAATTACATCTTATAGAACTGTGCATCCCAGGGGTCTGTTTGCTGTTTTTAAGATACCCATGGTGGATAAGGTAAAGGAAAAAAAGCTGTTCAGAATCACATGTAGAATTCTCTCTCTCCCTCTCTCCCTCTCTCCCTCTCCCTCTCCATCTCCCCCTCCCCCCCCCTCTCTCTCTGACTTATTAATTTTAATAACTTTGGGAATTCTCTCAATCTTGAGTTTGAGATTTGAAGTCATTTACAGTTCATGATTATTTTTCTCGGAAGTAATCTCTAGTAGTGTCAGTCTTCCAAGAAAGTGAAACAGCTTTATTTCCTTTAACCCTCAACTAACATCCTATAAATTTGTAGTTTAAATTAGATTTTTGTGCATTCACTGCAACAGTATCTACTCAGCAATGATAAATTTGCACATCAGAAATTGGTCTTTACTAGTTTGGTACTGGCACTCTAATTTCAGAACACCAAGTTCTAGGAGGTGGAGTTTGGCAAAGTCCCTGTGCAGGTATGAGGTACATTCCTGGAGCCCTGATGGAAGGGTTGATCTGTTAATGGTGTAACTGTGTCCTCTTTCTCAGGTAGATTATATGTTGCCTCTCTGTGTGTGGTGTTTCTTGATTCTGCAAAGGTTGTCCAAATCTATCTTTGATGTAGCCTCAGAAATTTGTGGAGAAGGAATTACCTTTGCTCACATTTTATGATTTGCCTACAATTTGAAAAAGTGTAAGACATTTTTCTCTGTTACATCAATATTTTTTGTAAACAAGAGAATTATACTAAATGATTGAAGTCACTTTAAACAGAGACCATATTCTAGCTGAAGGTCAATATATGGGGAGGCCCCAGGGAGTGGGCTTTGTAGTGAAGTCATCAGGCAGCTGGAGATGCAGTTTTCCATGAAGGTCTAAACATCTGTATCTCAGAGAGGCAGAGCTCTGAGTCTGACGTGTAGACAACAGGTTTAGTCAACACATTAAAATCAAAATATATGAGCTTGTCAGGGTAGGGTATCACTGGCTTGGTGCTACTAAGAAGCATTTGTCTGTTACAATTACTATATGTAAGCCATGGGAGATATCCACTATTCGTTAGAAAGTCTCCTATAAAGTCCCATAAACAGGAAGAAAATAAAGGAAAAAAGCTTTAAAGTACCTTTAAATTGAAGACTTAAATGAAGACCCTAAGTTATATTCATTGGAGATGTAGACCATAAAAAGGGCGAGAAGACCAATTCAAGGAATCAAGCTATAAAACAGTTCCCAGAATAAATCTATTCATGGCATTATCAAGAATCCAGTAGCACTTCTGGTCATCAAACAGCCCCAGTTGGATAAGAAGGAACTTTCTAAAAAATTTTTGGTAAAACATTATTTTGTATTAGCAGATTAGCATTTTTAACTCCACATTTTATAATCAAGAATGAAAAGTCTTAACAGAGTAAAACCTACAGTATTAACATTTTTCTGTTAAAGAATGTACCCCTTTAATAACTGACTAATGTACCTAAAAATGTAAAATACTTTCACTACTGAATGGGTCTGTCTTTAAAATTTTAATTTAGAATGAATGCCTTAATAGTTTTAAAGATATAACTTTAATTTGAAATCTCACTAAATTTTTACACAGTATACTCAATACAGAAAATCCTCATCATGTTCATAAATTTAAAATCAGCAAATTGACCAACCCCCCCAAAAAAGCTAAATATATTAAGTATATGCCTTTAATATATTTAATTTTATTCACCAAGTTTCAAAAGGGAGGACAGACTGTCAAAAGTGATCACAGAATATTGATTCGATTTATAAATATATAATAAGGTTATAAGCTAAGTTTTAAAACCTAAAGAAGAACCAAGTTTTGGATTTGTATTTTTTTTTTTGAGACAAGGTCCCACTCTGTAGTTCAGGATAGCCCTGAACTCACTATGTAGCCAAGGCTAGCCTCAAACTCATAGCAATCCTCCTGTCTCTGCCTCTCAGTGCTGGGATTACAGGTGTGAGCCACCATGTCCAGAACTGTGGTATGTGGTACTGCAGATCAAACTTAGGACCTTGCACTTACCAAATGCTAGAACCACTGAGTTAAATCCCTGGAGCATGGATCTGTAATTTTAATGTCTCAGAGAGTAATTTTAAAACTAAAGAAAAACTTCATAAAATTTTTCTTTTTTTTTACTTTATTTTTCAGTGCAAACAACAGCCCTTAAAACTAAGACTAAAGAAAAAAAAAACTAAGTCTCACATTTAGCAGCTAATATTGTTTGAATGAACTTAAACTCAAATATTTTTACCTTGACTTTAAAAGCAAATATTTTATGGGAGCCATGCAGAGAGGACTCAGGTACAGACCCTGGGCACCATTCCAGGCATGGAGGACTTGAGGCCTGCCTACTGCCACCTCTCCACCCTGGAGCCCTGCAGAGAGGACTCAGGTACAGATCCCAGGCATGATTCTAGGTGTGGAGAACTGAGGCTGACCGACCACACCTGCTCCACCCCAGAGCTGTGTGGAGAGGACTCAGGTACAGACCCCAGGTGCCACTTCCAGCGCAGAGGACAAGAGCCTGCCTGCCAGCTGCCATTCCAACCTGGAGCAGTGTGGGGAGGACTCAGTTACAGACCCCAGGTGTCACTCACAACACGGAGGTCTGAGGGCTGCCAGCCAGCCCCCCCTCACACACCCCGGAGCTGTGTTATGAGGCCCCACGCCCCAGGCCCCAGAGAAGCTGGAGCCATTTCCTGTGTCCATCCACATTGGAGCCATGCCAAGAGACCAGGCAAGATTTTAAAAAAGGCAACCTAGCTTCTGTTTTGCCATCTACTCCTAGATCCCTCTATTCACCTCTTGTCCCCCGACCCTCTCCTATCTTCCTGTCAGAAGTAATACCCAGAAGTAAAAGACACTTAGGCTGCCCTATCTCTTGTTCTGTACTATTATAAGAAGGTGTGCAAAGTCTCCAACAGTCTTACAGCATACAGTTGGTACTGCTTTATATATGCCATTGTATCCTCTATTACCCACTGGCATATATGAGGTTCTTGACTCTAGGTGATCTTCATAAATCTGCTAACCCCATTTCATTCTCCTCCTGTCTCCCTACCTGTCTGATTCCTCAGTGACCTTTTATCCCCAAATGGTTCTGGGGGCACATTTATAATCTACATGTTGTATACACATAGCTGATTAACTCTAAATTTTGGCATAGGGACATAGAGGTAAACCATGAGCTCAAAGTCTTCAGAAGAAAAATTAACAAAATTTTTCATTTTATTTACTGTTTGTATTATGGTAACAAACATGATGTGATTGTTCTGCTCAAATACCTCCCATGATGTGTCAGAACTGAGAACTCTCAAGGGTCATTACAGATTCAAGAACACCCCCCCCCCAGGAAGCTGGCACTTCCAAAGGGCCCCAGATAATAGAAAGAAAGAGACCTGCAACAAACATTGCCCTGTCATCAGGCAAAGAGTTAAATAGCATTAGTAACAACAGAAGAGTAGAAATGAGACTATACAAAAAACAAAAACAACAATAACAAGAAAACAGACACAAAGATCACCACCACAGGGAAATTCATAGAAAAGAGAAATAAGGGCAAACTGAAACTCAAACACCAGGACTTTTGGAGATGGTAACTAAAGCAGATCTAGTAAAATGGAAATCAGAACTCATCTCTGAGATGAAAACAGAGATACTGTCCAGAGTGAAAGACATCCTTAAAGAAGAGATAACTGAGATGATAGAATCTAAGATAGCAGAAGCAACGGAACCTTTT
This sequence comes from Thryonomys swinderianus, assembly GCA_004025085.1. NCBI lineage: Eukaryota > Metazoa > Chordata > Mammalia > Rodentia > Thryonomyidae > Thryonomys > Thryonomys swinderianus. Next base: position 9,301 of record PVIC010053744.1, read on the forward strand.
AAACAGCTTCAAGCAGAGATCCAGAGGATGATGAAGGAGAACAAAAGTTGCAAAGTAGGATGAATGAAGTAGAGAACGAATCTCAGACCTAGACGACAGCATAGCAGCCAGCAAGCAGGAAAGATATAATCTATGGAAACTGGCAAGGGACCATGAGAAATCAATCCAACAGCTTCTAGATGACTCAAAGAAAAATAATATAAGACTGATTGGAGTCACTGAGGAAGCAGGAGACAGTGTAAAAAGACATAAAAAAGCTATTGTCAGAGATAACAGAAAACTTCACAGGAAAAGAACTGGACATACAGATAAATGAAGCCTATAGGACTCCAAAAAGCCATGACATAAAAATATCTACACCTAGACATATAATTATCAGGTTTCCAGATGCACAACAAAAAATGAAATACTGAAAGCGGTGAGAGAAAGGAAGAAAATCACCTACAAAGGGAAGTCCATTAGGATCACAGCAGACTTTTCAACACAAACACTCTAGGCAAGGAGAGCCTGGAGGAAAGTATTTCAAGCATTACAGGAGAACAACCTCCAACCTAGACTGTTGTATTCTTCAAAACTATCTTTCAGAACACACAGGGAAATAAGATGCCTCCATGGTAAAGAACACCTGAAAAACTTTGCAAATATGAAAGCTGCACTCCAAAACATTCTAAAGAACATCTTGGAAAAAAAAAACTACAGAAAATTCCATACCCGTGAGACCCAGGAGAATAAATTCATTGGGGGCAAACAAGAAACAAAATAGAAAAGGGGAAAAGCAAGGAAGAAAAGAACCAAAAAAAGGGAAACATGGTAACTCTGAATATGTCTATATCAATCATAACCATTAATGGCAATGGACTCAAAGAACCAATTAAAAGACACAGACTAGCAGATTGGATCAAGAAGCAAAATCCTACAATCTGCTGCATACAGGAAACACACCTAACTCAAAAGGAAATCCATAGGCTGAAAATAAAAGGATGGAAAACAATCCTCCATGCCATAGGAAACTGCAAAAAAAAAAAAAAAAAAAAAAAAAAAAAAAAAAAAAAAAAAAAGCAGGAGTGGCTATCTTGATTGCACATAAAATAGATTTCAAACCCAAACTGATTAAAAGAAATAAAGAAGGTCACTATATTCTCATACAGGGAACTAGCCAAGAGACAGAAATAAAAATCATAAATATTTATGCACCAAACTCTAATGTACCAAACTATATAAAAAAACATTAGTGGACATGAAAAGCCAGATAACCATGAATACAGTAGTAGTAGAGGACTTTAATACTTCATTCTCACAAATTGGCAGATCAACTGGACAAGGAATCAATAAGGAAATACTTGAGCTAAATCAAACTTTTGAGTAAACGGACTTAATAGATGCTTACAGAATTTTTGCCCTACAAAGTGAGAATATAACTTCTCAGCTGCTCCTAGATCATTCTCCAAAATAGATCACATTCTAGTTCATAGAACAGGCTTAAGTAAATGCAAAGGAATCGAAGTTATCCCCTGCATACTACCAGACCATAGTGCCTTGAAACTGGAGCTGAATAGCAAAAGAAATTCCAAGATCCTCACAAATACATGGAAATTGAACAACATTCTGTTGGCCAACCAATGGGCCACTAAATAAATTAAAGAAGAAATTAAACAGTTTCTACAACTAAATGACAATCCCAGTACAACATACAGGAATTTAGGGGACACAATGAAAGCAGTTCTATGAGGAAAATTCATAGCAGTGAATGACTACACTCGGAAAATATAGCAAACTGAAATAATCTAATGATGAACCCCAGACAATTAGAGAAAGAGGAGCAAGACAAAACCAAAGCACGTACTAGGGAGGAAATTATAAGGATCAGAGCAGAAATTAATGCAATGGAGACAAAAGAGAATAATACAAAGAATCAATGAATCAAAGAGTTGGTTTATTGAAAGCACAAATAAAATCAACAGACCCTTAGCCAACCTTATCAACCAAAGGAAGGAAAAGGCTCAAATCCATGCTATAAGGAAGGAAAATGGGGAAATCAGCAAAGGTCCAGAGGAAGTCCAAAGGATAATAAACATGTACTTTGAAAATCTTTACTCCAAGAAAAGGGAAAATCTAGAAGAAATGCATAGATTCCTAGACACATATGAACTTCCCAAGCTGAACAAAGAGGATATAAAAATGTTAAACAATGAGATATCAATCTGGGAAATTGAAAATGTAATAAAAAACCTACCAACATGGGATTGCAGACTTGTGCAACCATTGTGGAGATCTGTGTGGAGATTTCTAGGAAAACTAGGACTACGGGTCCCATTTGACCCTGCTATACCCCTGCTAGGAATATACCCAAAAGAATTTAAAAACTCACATTGGAAAGACAGATGTACACCCTTGTTCATAGCAGCTCAGTTCGTGATAGCTCAATCGTGGAAACAAC
>PVIC010053745.1:0-11739 GCA_004025085.1 Thryonomys swinderianus
CTCAAATCCACTTTGATTTTAGTTTAGTACATGGTAAAAGAGATAGATCAAGCTTTAGTCTTTGGCAGGTTGAAGCCCAGTTTTTCCAGCACCATTTGTTAAAGAGGCTGTCTTTCTTCCTCCATTGAGGGTGTTTGGGTCTTTTGTTGAAAATGAAGTAGCTTAGTATATCTGGAGTTGTTTCTGGATCTTCTAATCTATTCCACTGGTCCTCAGATCTGTTACTTTGCCAGTATCATTACCACAGTGGCTTTGTAGTATAATTTCAAGTTGGGGATTATGATACACCCTGCTGGGTCCTTGTTGCTTCGAATTGCTTTTGCTATTCTAGGTCTCTTGTGGTTCCAAATGAATTTTTGGATTATTTTCTCTAGCTCTGTGAAATATGCTGCTAGGATTTGTTTGGGTTTTGTTTTTTGGTTTTTTTTTTTTTGAGACGGGGTCTCGCTTTGTAGTTCAGGCTGGCCCTGAGCTCACTATAGAGCCCAGGCAAACTGCCGGAAACTCAGCAATCCTCGTGTCTCTGCCTTCCGAGTGCTGGGATTACAGGCGTAAGCCACCATGCCCGGCATTTATGCTGCTAGGATTTCAATCAGGATTGCACTGAATCTATATATTAGTTGTGGGAGTATAACCACTTAGCCATTTTAATGATGTTGGTTCTTCCCACCCAGGAACAAGGGATGTCTTTCCATTTTCTGATACCCTCTTTAACTTCCCTTTTCACTGTGCTGCAGTTTTCAGAGTAGAGGCCTTTCACTTCCTTTGTTTTTTTTTTGTTTTTTTTTTTTTTTTTTTGAGACAGGGTCTCACTTTGTAGTTCAGGCTGGCTCTGAGCTCACTATGTAGCCCAGGCAAGCCTGGAACTCAACTATCCTCCTGTCTCTGCCTCCCGAGTCCTGGGATTACAGGCATGAGCCACCACACCCCGGCACTGTGGTATGTGGTATTGATGGCTGGTGGGCGTGAGTCACCACGCCCAGCATTGTATGTGGTCACCGGGATCCAACTCAGGGCCTTGCGCTTGCGAGGCAGGCGCCGGAACCACTGAGCTAAATCTCTGACCCAAGATTTCATTTTTTTGGATGTTATTGTGACAGGAATTGATTCTCTGAAAGATCATAGTCTTGGTGGTGACAAAGCTACATCCAAGCAGAGGCTGGGCCTGAGATCAGCCATGGCACAGAGAAAGGAACCATAACAAACCTGGCTCTGGATCCCACGGCAGCTATTTGCTGGCCCTTAGCAGGCCTCAGCAGGCTGTGTCTGGAGGTAGAATTTTATAACATCCAGTAAGATACATACATTCAGCCAGGCTAAAGTAAGTCCTATTACAGCAATATCTGAAGGAGTTTACTCATTTACATGCATTCAAGACAGCTGAATCTCCATAGCCACAGACCAGCTGGCTCAAATGTCCTTCAGTAACAGGAAGGGGCTCTATGGTGGGATAAATGTACTAGAGCTGAAACTGGGATAGAAATTTAATCTCAATTGGGAGGTAGTAAGAGTTAGGACCAGGTGGGGCCTTTAAAATATAATTAGGTCATGAGGATTCTGGCAAATGAAGGGGCTAATCCATTCACAGGTTCATGAGTTCATGAATTATCTTAAGAGTAGGTCTATTATAAAAGTCAGGTTTTTTGTTTTTTTGTTTTTGGGTTTTTTTTGAGACAGGGTCTCACTTTGTAGTTTGTAGTTCAGGCTGGCCCTGAGCTCACTATGTAGCCCAGGCAAGCCTTGAACTCAGCAATCCTCCCGCCTCTGCCTTCAGAGTGCTGGAATTACAGGTGTGAGCCACCATGCCCGGAATTGTAGCTGGTGGGTGTGAGTCACAACACCCCACATTGTTGTATGTGGTTACTGGGAATCGAACCAGGGACCTTGTACTTGCTAGACAGGCCTGGTTCTATCTCTTATATACATCCCTCTCCCTGTGTGTTGCCCTGTGCTACATTAAGACTTTACACAGTCTCACCAGTAAGAAGACCCTTATGTGCATCTTTGACCTTGGAATTCTCAGTCTCCAGAATTATGAGTTAATCAATACTTATTCTTTATAAATAATCTGTCTCTGTCACAGCAGTTATAGCAACAGAAATTGGACAAGATACCAAGAATTCTTAAGATCGCTGAAAAATTCATTCAGAAGGACTGAGGTCATTCCCTGGGGCAGAATATAGCATACAGTTAAGTTCAACATTACACTGTTTAATCAGCTATAAAACAAAGTCTAACATTATCCCCCTTGTACAGAAGAAAAATGGAGTCTCAGAGAGTGAATGAGTGAGTCAAGATTACACAAGTAGGGACTCATACTGCTGGAGCTTGGGCCTGTATCTCCAGCCATGTACTATATATATACCAGAAGTGAGGTAGAGAGACTCAAACAAACCAAATTGGAGAAAAAACAGGTCATACCAGGAGCTACTCCCCATACTGAGAGGGCCTTGGGAGGGAAACCCAAAATGACCCGCTATTCAAATTAGAATCAAAGAGCTGGATGGTTTCTTCTAGAACCCACACAGTAGTCCTTCCCCCATGCAACTTATAAGTATATGTGTGCAAAGAGGAAACAAGACTGGAGAGGTATTTTGATCTGCCCAGGTACATAGCTGATACACTGGGAAGGCAGAACTTGAACCCAGGCCTATACAACCCTAAGTCCTATGCTCTTTGCCCTGTGGTACCCACTTGGTAGACAAATCAAAACAAACACACTTACCTTTAAAATATCTTTGTGTTGAACTTATTCAAATGGGGTAGGACAGACTTAAATGTGGCCCCAAAAGTAGTGGTTACTCACAATGCCGGGCGTGGTGGCTCACGTCTGTAATCCCAGCACTCGGGAGGCAGAGACAGGAGGATTGCTGAGTTCGCAGCGGCTTGCCTGGGTACCATAGTGAGCTCAGGGCCAGCCTGAACTACAAAGCAAGACCCTGTCTCAAAAAGCAAAAAAGAAAAGAAAAGAAAGTAGTGGTTACTTAGAGCTTATTTGTTGATAGGTATAAATTGAAAATAAAACCCATTCTACGGATTTGCTATGAGGAATAATGAGCTGTTATATAAAACATCTGGCAAGTGCCTGACATACAGTAGGTAGCCTAAATGTTGTCTCCTTCCTCTCAAGATGAAGGCTGGCAGTCCAAACAGCTTGTTTCTCATTGCAGGTAAAAAGACAGAAAGACATGGATGGTTGTGGTACACAGAACCATGAGACAGAGTAGGCAGCTTCTTCAAGAACATAGCATCCTGTCCAGTAGATAATGATCATAAACTGAGGCTCATAGAGAAGCCCATGGTCATAGTGAGATAGCTTCACTATTCAGAGGGAGAGCAATTCCATGTTTCCAGTGTTTTTCCCCCTAACCACAGAGGGTCAAAAATAATTCCTCCTCCAATAATCCTTTGCAATTCTTTATAAAGACACTTCTCTGGTATAAAAGTTAAATTGCCTAAATATGGCTAACTCTTGGATAATGCTGGTTAATCCTGGCTAATGTTTAATTCTCTAAACATCTTTTCCCATCAATAAACTTTTTGTGGAAAACTCTCATTTGCCTCGTGTTTCTTATGGAAATGTGATTTGTACATACATCCTTCCTGCATAAATATTTAGCTCATCATTGTGCAGCACAAATTCCCTGCAAATTAGGTGGAAATCAGCCTCAGCTGACAGAAACGTCGATACTCATCCAGGAGGAAAAAAAATCATTATTATTTAGAACTTATTAAGCTCTGACTGTAAGCACTAGATGGACCTGAGAACTTCAATATATATTGAATGCAAATGTGCACCAAATGCTTGAACTCAGATTGCTCTTGTGATTTCTACCTACCAGGAGAAAAGAAAGAAAATGGGTTGAAAGATGGCTCTGCCAAATATTCCTTGCTTCAACAAAAGCAAATCACTGAGACCTTTAGCTACACAAAGGGTCTAAGCATACCCATCTCACAGTTTGTATTAGCAACATTAAATGAGATTAAATGCGGAAAGTGCTTATCATGAAGCCCAGTACGTACTAGATGATCAAATGTTCATTTCTAATACACATATGAACCTCAAGTAGGTGAGACATGGAAGTGATAGCTCACAGGTTGGTTATGGTTGTGTCCCACTTCCCCACGCCACAAGCATAATTTTCTCTACTCTGAACTATGTTTTAGTTGAAAGCTGCAGTTAACTCTGCTAGTGTAACATAAAATTAAGCAGCGAACACCAGGCCAGATGTGCCAGGGAAAGAACACTTCCAGGAGCCGCTCTCAACAAAAACTAAGAAAGTCAGTGCATAAATATCCCGCCTCTTTATCTCCTGTGAGAGATCTCTCTGAGGCATGCTTTGCACTTTTTCCCCAAGCTCCACCACAGGATTAAACCATCCCTCTTGCCAGCTCAATAACAAATGTTGCTGGCTCCTTTCCTCCCCAGTTTGACTTGTGTGGTCTTGAAGAGGTTCAGAGTATGCCATTCTCAAACACATCACTCTGACTTAAGGCTTATTTTAAATTAATAAAAAGTAAACATAGGGGGTCAGGGATTTAGTTCAGTGATTCTGTTGCCTACCTAGCAAGTGCAAGGTCCCCAGTTCGATCTCAGGTACCATATACCACAATGCCAGGCATGGTGGCTCACACCTGTAATCCCAGCACTTGGGAGACAGAGGCAGGAGGATTATTGTGAGTTCAAGGATCCTTGGGCTACCTAGTGAGCTCAAGGCCAGCCTGACCTACAAAGCGAGACCCTGTCTAAGAAAAAAAAAAAAAGTAAACACACGATGAGCTCTCTGCTATTCACAATCTGCCTGAAAACAAAACAAAAACTCTCATATGAAGGTGTCTTCCCTTCCTGTGTCAGGAAGGAGGTAACAGCCTTAGGACCAGAGACAAGAAGATACCAAGACACAGTCAACACCCACGAACTTCACTAACCAGCCCATACTTGCCATTAGCTTCTCCATATATTTGCCTTCTCACAATTTGTAGCTCCTAAAAACTCAAAGTCCTTTTACTCTGCATTATCATTTCTCTGTAGATGAATTGTTTTTTGCTCAGAAGCGACAGAAGCCCTAGAGCTAACCACCCTGAGTCATCACTTAGTCTCCCAACCGCACACTCATGAACACACTCATAAACTTGTGTTTGTTTTCTCTTGTTAAATGGCCTCTGTCAGAACCATGAAGTTGTCTGCCCCTGCAACATCCACTTTCATAATAAATTTCCTTTATTTTAATTCTTGTCTCAGCATCTAAAACAACCCAAACTCAGTTGAGTATGTGCCAGGTTCTCAATGCTGTGCTTGAATCTCAGGATCAAACCAAGTATAATGTGGAAATGAAGACAGCTCCCACGCCCTAAAGGCTGACCCTTCAGAGTTCCAGCCCCACATACCAAACAGCATACTGGACACCCTCTCATTCCTTCATTGAAAAATGAAAAAGGGATCCTCCCATCTGCCCCATTCATACCTGCTCCAACACCAAGAATGGCTCCACTCATCCTAACAAGCCAGAAACCTGCATATTCCCGTCCCTCTTTCTGTTTCTCTTCCCTACTCCCTACCACTTTTCAGCCATTTGCCAAGTCCTGCTAATTTGCCCTCCTTAATCCCCCCTGGAGTCAACCACTTCTCTTCATCCCTCTAACCACTGAGCCAAGAGACACAATTCCCATCAGTAGCTCAGACCTTTGCAGGTGCCACCTCCCTGTTATCCCACACACCCCATCCTGCCCTCCACAACCCTTTCCATGGCACAGCCAGAGGAATTGTCCTTAACGGCTAATAACAGCAACAATCAGCATTTAGGGAGGTACTTACTTTCTGATCCTATTGCTCCTCCATTTAAATCTTAACTGGCATCTTGTGCTGCTTAAAATGAAACTCTCAAGTCAATGCTTAAGACTACAAGACCCTAAATGATCTGGTGCTTTCTTTTGTCTACAGCTCCTTCTCTTCCTATTTTCTCTGCTGCAACTAATTCTACAAGTCTTCTATTTAAACAGCAGCATAGGCCAGCTTTCCGCTTTAATTTTTCCATGGAGGCCTGACCTTTGAATGTCATTCAGACCAATCCCCTACCCCTACTCTCATTCCTACCATTACCTTCCCAGGCTCTACTCAAAATACTCCTGAATTAGAAGGAAACCATTCCTCCTGGAGGCCCCAGGATAAGTGTGAAGTGAAGTGTGTCCTAACTATTTTCTTTCACAATCCAAAAGTTCTTTAGAGCAAGAGCTCTCATTCACCATTGAGACCTGGCATAGAATCCAGTACACAGTAGGTGCTTAATAAATGCATGTTGAGTTAATTAAGGAGACCATCCAGTCTTAATCACAAACATTCAGGATGCTCCCTTCAAACCACCTTCCCCCAGGGAACTCATGGTTGATTGGACAATTACTCCAGCCCTGGAACAAATCACCCACAGGCGCTCGATAAACCTATTCAATGAAGGCTGCCAACAAAAGAGCTGATTGCACAGCTTTGACCCTGGAAGTAATTACATGCACCAGCATCCATCTGCCTGTGGGGTAGCCTGGAAGGGGGGCCTCGCCTCCATGCAGCTCTGTCTTCTAAACAAACTTAAAAGAGCATATGTTGTCATTTCCCCCAGGATCCCTGGATCACTGGGGCTTGTTAGAAATCAAACAGAGGCCAGGTAAAAGGTGTATTCTGTGCATGTAGGCTTTTCCCAGTCCCAGTAGGGCTCCATTAATCATCTCCACCAGAGACTAAACACTGAGCGGCCCTGACTCCCTGAGAACTCAGCAGGACAGTTCCCTCCTCTCCCCAGACACCCTAACTATTTGCTCTCTTCTGAACCCAGCATCTTCTTTGCTTCTCATCAGCCTCACTGGCCCATTACATGCTTTCTCCCATGTGAAAAAAACTTATAAATCATGCTTGTTGTTTCTGTCTCTTCATCCATCTACCGATCCACCTATCCATTCTTTCTTCCTGTAGCACTTAACAGAATACACGCTAGAAGTAAGCAGTCACTGCTGAGTTTACACTAATGAATAAGAAAGGCATGATCTCCAACCTCAAAGACCTCATAGTCTAGATAGGGAAATGTACAGTAACTTAATATAGTGACACAGATATTGATGTTACTTGTAAATTAGACACATCTACTGTTTGTTGGACTTTTACCAGGACCTAAGGGGGAAACCAAAGCCTACATGGGAGTTGTTGACCAGAAATGGCTTAACTTTCCTCAATTTGACTGCATGTTGGACAGGTTTCTTCCTTCCTCAAGTGCCCTGGCCTGTTTTCTAAAAGTATCTGCTTCTGCCGGGCGTGGTGGCTCACACCTGTAATCCCAGCACTCGGGAGGCAGAGACAGGAGGATTGCTGAGTTCAAGGCTTGCCTGGACTACATAGTGAACTCAGAGCTAGTCTGAACTACAAAGCGAGACCCTGTCTCAAAAAAAATAAATTAAAAAAAAAGTATCTGCTTTGGAAATCTTGTGATCTAACTTTTTTGGGAGATAAATTCCTTTGTGACATGGCTGATCTTGCAGTGTCTTGGCAGTTCACAACACAGGAATGTCTCTCAAGGACCGGAGCCATCCCCTTCAATACAGTCATCAACACAGATAACTTCCCGGTCTCTGTAGGAGGATAGATGTCTCTCTTCAGTAAATGCCAACCAGCAAACACAGATGGCTTAATCACAAGGACCAGCGTCACCCACAGTGTCCTCCAGGACTATTCTTCCGGCTCAACCAGGGCAAAAACCCTTGTGACTTTTCTTTCAGTAAATTGGAGTTCAGGCAATGACCAACAGCCTTCCTTGCCAGAATGCCCTCTCTTGAGCACTTTGTCTTCAGCATCAGACAGAACTTTTAAAAAATACTAGCACTCAGGAGGCAGAGACAGGAGGATTGCTGAGTTCGCGGCGGCTTGCCTGGGCACCATAGTGAGCTCAGGGCCAGCCTGAACTACAAAGTGAGACCCTGTCTCCAAAAAGCAAAAAAAAAAAAAAACTATAAAAAGTGGATATTGTTCTCAAGAAGTTAAGGTCTGATAAGAAAGACAAATTAAAACTTGCAAAACTTTAGTAAAGGCTGGGAAAGAAAACTGAGGGGTGTGGCAAGGAACCTAATTCAGGGTGCAAGGAAAAGGAGAGAGGCCTTTGAGAAGTAATGGCTATTCTAGGACAAGTGTCCAGGCAGAAGAGCTATTATGCATAAAAATGCTCTTAGATCATACATTCAGCTTCAGAAACATTGAATCTCTATCCCCACAATGTCTTATTAATTTGCACATGTGGCACTTGCACTTACCAAAGCATAGCTCCTACTATGCACAGCCTCAGCTCAATAACCCTCCCTGAATTCGGAGGCTTCTGTCCAAAGAGCACAGCTCTTACTTTCCTTGGCCTAAGGATAAAGGCTACTTAACCTGTTTTCTTCTTCCCTCTCCTGCCACATGGAAAGAAAAGGTCTCAATGACACATAAGTCTTCAGAGGTACAACAGAGGAAGGGGCCTTCTTGTGGAGGCAAATGGCAGGCCACATGGAAGTACCAATGCAAAGCCCTCATACAACTGAGAATCTATTCATGTAGGCAAAGCACTGGTAGAAGGAAAAACTTGCTCTTTCCAAATGGGCCAAAAAGCTAGTTATTGCCTTACTTACTACTCAATCAATCGGGATAATATACAAGATCAGTCTTTGATGAGTTTGTTTCCCAAACCAAAGACCTGGCTGTGCCTGGCTGTCTCCGGGACATCACTGGCCCTGGAGGCCTCTCTATCTCCAACCTACCCACCCCTACACCCCAGCCCCACTCCTCCCACCTCCCTTATAAAGAAGGACCCTCCAAGTCAGCCTTGTGTTTGGGGTGAAAGAGGGATCTTAATGCTACTGCATCTGACATCCCTGGAACACCTAATTCTGTCTTCCTGCAGGATTCCTGGAGGAGCCTTCATCACAGAAGTCATGAGACACCCTGATGATGGACTTCTCAGAGGACTCAAGGCTGGAACACAGTTTGGATGCACAACTCGTGGATCCACTATGCTGGCCTCAGAGCACCTCTCCATCAGGTAAAGGATTTCCATGCCTGTCCCAACTATGGCCTCACTCTCAAATCCTTGTGATTGAGTCACTGTCCTGACCTGCAAACACATGATAAGAGAGGCTGGAACACCAGGAGGAGTGAAAACCCCTTCATCTCTGACCACGCTCAGCCAGCCCTCTCTACCTGCTAGCCCTGAGCACAAACTGCCTCAGTCGACCTTCTTCTAGGTTCCTGGGTCATGCTTTCTTCCTTGCCTCCTTATCCCCAACCCTCCTTCCTTCATGCCCAGGTCTGCTAAGACCTCTGAGTTCAGGCAGAGGCCCAACCCCCCAGTACCTATCTTGTCCAGATAAGGACCCCCTAAATAGCTAAATCCACAGCCCAACCTCTTGGCCTAAACTTGTGCTTATGGGGTGAGCTCTATCTGCACCCCGTCAAGGGCAATGAGTTACCATGGAGATAGGAGCAGGACTTTTTCCCTTTAATTCAATTAAGCCACATGCTGACTGTGATACTTTCTTCACTATCTAAGGCAGCAGGTGCCCTTGCAATTACTTCCCCTCTGCTGAGGCTGCATGTTGCCGTGGTCTCCAGGAGATAGAGATGAGGTTGTAGAATCACAGGATAACGTGATGGGGAGGGAAAAGCCAAGGGTACCAGAGGAGGACTGGCTAGGGAGCAAGAGAGAGACCAAGAGCCAAGAATGCAAACAGTGAAAGATGGCCTGGGGCAAACTACACGGAGGGAATGGCTGAATTGTGACTCTCAGCTGCCTGCAAAGGCCTTAAAAGCAAGAAGGTGTCCCTTGACATGGGCTACCCAAAACCTGAATCTGGACAGAGGGTATTTACTAGGGCAGAGCACAGTAAAGGAGTGGGAGAAATGTCAAGGTTGTGAGGAATGTGGACAAACTCAACATTAATGAGATAGTTGGTTACCATGGGCCTCAGTTCCACCTGCACTCCCTGGAAGACTGTGGAGAACACACTTCAGAATGTCCCCGAGGGGCAAAAGACCCAGATTTGATTCACCATAGCAGGCTGAACAGTACCTGTGGGGGGCTTAAAACAGATGGCTGGCCCCACCCTCCATGTTTCTAGTTCATCAGGTCTGCGAGGATTGGAAAGTTTGTTCTTCTAACACATCCCCAGTGATGCTGCTGTCTCTAGTCCTGGAACCACAGGTTGAAAGCCATGGTAGTATAATGGGACTGGCTTTCAGGTAGAGCAGAAGGGGCACAGAGGATCTGGGTGATTGTCTGCTTTCTCTCACCACCTAAGATGTCCATGGCTATTTTAAGCAATATCCAGTACCCTGTCCTTGGAGGCATACAAGAAGAGGCTCCAAGACTGTGGAACACACCATCTTCACACCTGCTGTGTCTCACTTCACTTGTCCACTTAGACTGTCTGGTCTTCAATTATTTCTTGGATTGAATAACATCCCACCTCCTACCTAGGATTGCCAAATAAAATACAAAATGCATAGTTCAATTTGAATTTTGCATAAATAATGGATAATTTTTAGTACATCTCATTCCAAAATAGTTATTTTTATTTGCTACCTCTGGCAACTCTACATTTCTACCCGTGAGAGCTCCAGGTGCTCAAGCCAAATTCCTGCCAACACACAGGCAGACAGTTGAGCCTCTATCTCAGTTGAACTATGTCTTCTACTTTGTAAAAACCATTCTAGCCAAAATCAACATCAGAAAGAGTCAGTTTCAGGGAATCCACCATGTCAGAACTGTACAACTGGTCCAAGGCTTGTCCTTGTCAGAAAAATGACCTTCCACACAGGCTCCCCAGTCATGGGCCTCCTAGCCCTTGCAGCAGATTCTTGCTGGAGCCTCTCCTGTTCATCCATTCACAGCCATACCATAGGGAGATGGTTGAACCAGGACTAAAAGCCACTTCTGACTCTGATGCTGGAACCTCTTCATCATTTCAAGAACCATCTGCTAAACGGTAACCCAGGACTCTAGTGCAGGTGCTAAGTGGTAGAAACACCTTCCTGGGCAAGTCTTTTCCTTATTTACTCCAGACACCATGTTCAGAAGTATCCTACACATTTCATGTGTTCCCTCTTAGAAATCCTCTGGCCAGGGCCAGGGATTTAGCTCAGTGGTTCTGTTGCCTGCCTTGTAAGCACAAGGCCATGAGTTCAATCCCCTGCACCACAGAAATCCTCTAGTCTAAAAAGCCTGGAAAGGGAAGGTATCTTATCACTTCAAATTGACCTAAGAGCTAGAAAAGACTTTCAGTCTACTGGACTCACTGAGACCTCATCCCACTCTCCCAAGACATCTTCCAAGCAAAAGAAACTACTGCTAAATTAAAAGCACAGAGGTACCTCATTTTTCTGCCATGACACTAGCAACAAAAAAACTTGCAACATCAAGTATTGGAAAGGATATCTGTTATGACTTGTAATTAGATGTGTCTCTAAAGCCTCATGTACTCACAGGTAGGGCTTTTTGGAGGCAGCCAGATATAGGATGTGTGATACTGGGATTAAGGATACACAATTACTAAACCAGTCCTTGATTGCTTAAGTATAGTTGTGGGTGTGGATAATGAGAAGGCCCACCCTGGATATGAGTGGCACCACCTAAAAAGCAGTAGCCTAGCCGGGCGTGGTGGCTCATGCCTGCAATCCCAGCACTCGGGAGGCAGAGACAGGAGGATTGCTGAGTTCGAAGCTTGCCTAGGCTA
>PVIC010053746.1:0-11748 GCA_004025085.1 Thryonomys swinderianus
AAAGCCATTGAAATCATAAATGGATGAGAAGAATTTGGAGAAGATTGGTTTAAAAGTATAAAAATGAAACAAATGAGTAGAATAATTTTCAGAAACAGATGACTTTAGCTAACTGATATAAATATACATGATTAAATATAAGTAGATTGTTACATTATTTCATGTATATTCCTAAACACTTGTGTGTCCAGGATAGCCAGCAAACTTTTAGAACCTTTGCTTGGGAAACCTTATACTTGTTACCTGACATGTTGAGCATTGTGTGGCCATTCTTTCAGTCAGACTGGGTTTGAGCCTTGTACCAGATTTACAGCCACAGGTAGGAAAGACACAAAAAGGGAAGGGAGTCAGGCAAACTGAGAATTCCTGTGTACCAGGCTCTGCCTTGGTTTCTCAGCACTTGAGTAACTGTATTAATCAGCTTTCTGTCACTTTGACAAAATTCCTAAGAAAATCAGTTGATGGGGGAAAGATTTATTTTGATACAGTTTTAGAGATTCTACTTCTTGGTTACTGAGAGCTCATACTTTTAGCCTATAGATAGAACATCATGGTGGAGGGTCCATGGAAAGGAAATCTGTTCAGCTAGAGACCAGAAAAATATATTTGCTTCAAATACATGCCCTGGTGATCTGACTTCTCCAACTAGATCCCAGCTCTTCACAGCCTGTTCAGCAAATGAACTCATCAATGGATTAGTCTATTTAGTGAAGTTAGAGCCCTACTGATCCATTCATTTCCCAAAGCCCCCTCACCTGCCAACTAAGCCTTCAACACAATGAGCTTTTTGGGGGACATTGTGGATCTCAACCATAGCAGTAGCTTAGGAACTACCCTTGCTTACCTCTGATTGGGTGGCCCAGGCAGGGGAGGGCCAAGGTTACAAGGCTCTGCATTTTGATTAGACCTCTCCAAATCTTACCACTCTTGCAGATCTCAGAGGTGGTCTCTTTGTCCATCTATACCTCTGAATTCTTCATGAAGGTCTACGTGGACCCTATCAGCTATTGGAAGGATGGCTATAACCTGCTGGATGTGGTCATTATCATTATCATGTTCATCCCCTATGTACTCCAGGAGGTCAAGGGTAAACACTTCCACTACCTCAACATTGCTGATGGTATACAGTCCCTGCGCATCCTCAAGCTGATCACCTATAGCCAAGCCATCAGAGTGAGTGGCCATGGTGC
Organism: Thryonomys swinderianus; assembly: GCA_004025085.1. Taxonomy (NCBI): domain Eukaryota; kingdom Metazoa; phylum Chordata; class Mammalia; order Rodentia; family Thryonomyidae; genus Thryonomys; species Thryonomys swinderianus. Next base: position 1,191 of record PVIC010053746.1, read on the forward strand.
TGGGAGGGAAGGCCATAGAGCTAACCTGCCTGGGAAATAATATTTGATTAGTATCTTTCTGCCAGTGAGTCCTGCTGTGTGGGATAGGTTGATCCATAATGGTATTATCTCAACCAATCTTAAGGCAAGGGTAAGGAAGACATACTAACTGCATACTAATTGTACAGATAAATAAATTGAGGCCCAAGGTCATTCAGCAGTTAAATGTCAAGGCTGAAGGTTTTGAAAGCTGTGTCTGGCATCAGGGGCCATCTAACTTTTCTTCTCTCCCTGTTGCTGAAAAATTGATGTCTAATGGTACAGATCACTGTACTGCATGCCCAGAAGTCTCCAGCTTTTTGGTGGCCTTGGCCACTCACTACCTCCCCTAGTGGTTAGTAGTCTGTTCTCTCCTCTCTGTAGCAATAGTTTCCTCTCTTGGTTAGCTCTGGAAGTACTGTTTTTACTGAGAAGTCTTCCTGGGTTGCAGAGGTCATGAAGCGACTGGCCTTGCCTTGGCTCAGAAGGTTCTAGAACAAGCCTCAGAGCTGACACAGTGTGTTTGTCCTTACCACTGCTTTCCCTGAAGAGGCTGGTCTGGGCCTATTCATCCACTGAGGTGTGTTGGTGTTGGATATTCTATTGCTGTCATCACTAGCTCCAGGAGAGAACTCCTAACTTCTGTGGCCATATCCATGGTCATTCATTTCTTGTGGTCATGTCATTACTTGTCACTTCTTTATCTCTCATAGTACCTCAGCTTTTCCCCCTTCCTCTGAATAATTAGCTTGTCTGAGGTCACCAGTGTTTTCTCTGTGTGTGTGTGTGTGTGTGTGCGCGCTGGGAATTGAACCCAGGGCTTTACGCATGTAGACAAGTACTTCATTATTAAGCTATTAAGCTATAGCCCCAGTCCTTCTAAGAATTTTTTTTTTTAATTTTGAGGCAAGATGTTCCAGGTTGACCTTGAACTCATGATTCTCTTGTCTCAACTTCCCAAGTAACCGGGATAACAGGTGTGTGCCATCTGGTCCAGCTCTGGGCTGTGTTTTCCACTGTCCAGGACTCTTCACCTACTCACACCTCAGATTCTGACCTTCAGACTCAGCCGCCTCCCACACATCTTGTGTTCCTCAAACACATGTGTCTAAGCTACAGATTCACCGTGTTTCCTCACTCCCACCTGCAAATCCCCAACTTGGGCCCTTCCTTCACTCTTTTGGTTAAGAATGCCCCCTCTCCCATTCAGTTGTAAAGCAGTAAGTCTGGGTGTCCACTTTGACTCTTTTTGTCCAAAGTCTTGTTGTGTGGTCTCCTAAAGAGTTATTCACCTGTCCATATCTTTCTGTCCCTGCCACTTCCAGGTGTTGCCTGGATTTCTGCACGGTCTCCCACGCTACTGAGAGCCCCAGAACAGAAATCAGATGCCAGGCAGCATCTTCTAGAGGCATGTCAAATCATGACACCGCTTGTTTGTAGGCTAAGGACAGACTCTACAGTGTGCTCTAGAAGGAACAGAGGAGAGTGTGAGGGGCTGGGCATCAGAGTGGAGGTCAGGTAGGGAGATGTAAGAGAGTAAGGCAGGTGAACAGAAAAGAAGACTAGATGTCCCTGGGGGTCGGCATCAGGTTGTGGGTGCTGCAGAATGAAAGCCCGTCAGATAGGGAGCCAGGGCCTGGAGTGGTTCAAGGGCCACTAAGATGTGGATGTCAGGATGCAGAGGCCTGATGAATGGTATGTTATTTGGAGAGATGCTAAAGCATCCCAGGTGACAGCAGGATAAGATGAGGAATGAAGTGGTAAGCCCGGAAGCAGAGATTGCAAGGCATGAGAGCGAGTAGAAAGTTAGAAGTTTGTCCTTGCTAGAAGCAGGGACTTTGCCCACCAAGGGAGGGGCTTCAAGGACAAGGCAGCATCCTCCATTAGAGGTGAGTTGGAGGTTGTAGCCTCTCTAGTGAAAGCTGCTGGGTGTGAGTCTTCAGGTAAGAAAGGACTTTCAGGTGAGGTTGCCAGAGAAGATACATGGAATGAAGGTGCCAGACACCTGTGGGAGTCATATGAGGTGGGGGCAATGGTCTCCTGCCTAGGGGAGAAGTCCAGAGCTGCAAAGGGAGGAGGAAAACGGGAAGAACAGGTGGCAGGAAACATGTCTTCTTGGAAGGAAGGTGTAATGATCCTACTTTGAATCTTGTGAGGCTAAGGACACTGATCGCTGCCAAGGGCACCAGTCTAGGCTGTGCTGTGATAGCCTGGTCAGAATGCAAAAGCCAAAAGGTGCCTGGGGCTGAGGCCCTGGCAGACAGAGACAGACCAGACCTCCAGTCCTGGTATCTCAGAGTGGTATTCCAGAGCAAGCCAGGACTTCTTGGTGACTTGAAGCTTCTACTTAGACCTCGGTCCTTACAGACATACAGACCTGAGAGCATGTAGACACAGTAAATACACAAACTTGTGTCCCTGATTTGGTCTTAGAGTTTTCTTGTCACTAAGCAGAACCTTGTATTCTAAAGTGGTTCCTGAGAATCTCTAGCTGTCCTGACTGTGGCTTCCACTTCCTGTAACTTTCAGGATGTTAGTGGCCTCTGGGTCCCCAGGGACACAGAAGTGAACCTTGATTATTGCCCTCTGTGCACTGGTCTTTCTTTCTGGACAAGGGAAACTAGGTCTGACAAAGACAGGGCCTGGCACCTCTGTTCTGAGGAGCCCTACAGGGATGCAGTCTCAGTGCCCAGAGCTGGCATTCTGGAACATTCTTAGCTCTTGTTCCTTGATTTTCCAGTAGCAGGAAATCTGTTCCATGAAGGGACAGCACTTTGTTTTGCACATAGAGTAGTTCTCTTAGCTGGCGCCACACTACTTCTGTTCATCTGTGTTCAGCCTGGCTACAACCTCCAAGGCTATGAACCCCAGCCTCCCTCTGTTTAGGAGGGTTTCCTCAGAAACATGACCCTGGTCCCTTGGATGTCTTTCCACTCCAAGAATGTTCCAGGGCCTAGAAGAGAGGCCGAGAGATGAACTAGGTGCTGGGAACTGCTACTTCAGTGCATTCAGGGATTCAAAACTAAGCAGCTACTTGGGGCCAGGCTGTAGATCTAGAAAGCCCAGGATTTCCCAAGAGAAGGTGCTTCTGGGCTATAAGGATCTGGACCGCTCTCTTCTGGAACTGGATTTCTGTACCTTTCTGATCTGTGCACTGATGGAACCTCCCTGTGTGTGCTTGGAGAACCATGAACGTCTGTCAGGACCCTGTAGGACAGCATGACTTCTCTCCCATTGCCACTTTCAAGGCTGCTCAGCTAGAACCTCATGTGACACCGGCCCATGGCCTGGCCTGGAGTCTGGAGATCCAGCCCAGCCTCACCCCAGCCCTTCTGTATGTGCTTCAGTCTCTAACATTGGCCCACACCCTTCCTGCCTTTGGCAGACCTGAAATGCAGACTGTATCCCAAGGCAGCTTTTCTTACTGCATTTCTTACTGCTTTAGTTCAGCTAGGTTTTGGAGAGAAGTTCTTTGTGTAGCAGAGACAGAGAAACGCTTTTTTTTCCCCCCACATCACACATGAGATTGGGCGTGTTCAGGGTGGTATGGCCGTAGACTGTTTTTTGACATCTCAGCCTTTGGAATTAACTGATTTTCTTCCCCAAAGGGGATGAAGGAGGAATGGACATGTACTCACCCCTGCAGCTTCTGTCAAACCACTGCACACAGGGCAGCCTGTACTTTAGGGTTGTTCTGTCTCCAGAAATGTGCAAACTGTCCAGCTGTTACTGTTTTGGGTCCAGACTCAAGTACTAGGAAGCCTCATTGTACTCAGGTCACTAGGGGATGGAGATGGTGACATGGAGCCAAGGGCTGGGGAATTAGTCTGAGCTCTGTCACTGTTGTGGAGTATAACCCTGGGCAGGACCATTTACGCCTCTGCTCCTCTGATTCCCTCCTCCTAGAAAACTGATGATCTCTATGTACCCTGAAGTTATGTCTGTGAGAGCATTCTAGGGAGGAGGACCTGTGTAAGCCTCTACTGCCTGTCAGATTCCGGGGCAGAGAATGAACAGGAAATGAACTGTGCTCCCCTGGGTTGGGTGACAATTGTCCGTTTCGGGAAGGGGAGACTGAAATCACAAGGTGGGGCCCAGAAGAAATGGGGAGCCATAGTTTCCTTCCCTCTCCATCCACTTTCACCTACTCCCCTGCACCTGGGCAGGAGCACTGGGGGCTGGATCTCATGTGAGAAGGAGGAACAGGACATCCTGGGGTGACCACAGAGCCAGGCCAGGTTCAAGCAGAGGGTTATGATGATTAGAAGGCCGCCACCCCCACCTGAGATGGTGTGGTCCGTCCGCCTGCAGGTGGCTGAGGGTAGATGCCACACCACTGTTACACTGATGCAAACTTCAGCCTCGGTTAGGGTCCTGGCTCATTTCATTGGTTCGTTCAACTGACCTGTAGGTGCCATGTGCCAGGCACTGCGCCGAATGGAGGGGCCTGGGCTTAGCTGCAGTGTCCTCACTTTGCAGACGCTCATCACCGCTGTGGGGCAGATAGCCTACATCGTGGCATCCGTGCTCATCCTATTCTTCATCCTGCTCTACGTCTTTGCTATCTTGGGCTTCTACCTATTTGGAGATCCACAGAGTGGTGACATGAATAACTGGGGGAGCCTGGTTACGATTTTCTTCACCCTCTTCAGCTTGGCCACGGTACTGTGTTTGGGAGGATGAGGTCTGCCTGGGTGGTAGGAACGTGTGGACATGCTGGGCCTCATGTGGGGCCTAAACTATGTTCATGTATTTAAATGGCTGAAAAGCTGGGGCTGGTGTCCTAGCACTAGTCAGGGGTCAGGGCCTGGAGAGGGATTCATCTTTCTCTTTCTAATCTTATGACTCTTTAGACCATTCTCACGTGTGCCACAGCCATAAAACTTGTCAAGGTGGATGGAGTTATAGATGAAAAGCACATCACATAGCTGTTTTGGGAATACAGTGTCACAAATCACCCAGAATAAGCATGGTACAGACTCAAGTCTACACTGTGCTGAACTCTATACAAGGGAGTACATAGTGAGACCCTGTCTCAAAAAAAAAAAGTGGCTCTTTTCAAAGGTGGTTTGGCATGAGGCAGTGTTTAGGAAAAGTGAGAGGCCATAAGAGAAGAGACCTTAGGGTACACTGACCCCCCACCCACTAGTGCCCTGCATTTCCAGGTCAGTATAGCATGGGGAGATGTTGGGAGGCTGGTGTAAAGGTGGAGGCAGCCTAGTCCTCAGAAGAGCCGAGGTAAGATGGAGTCTGCTTGGTTTGGCTATGGCATTCAGTGTCCCCTGCTCTGGCTGACCAGGTGGAAGGCTGGACAGATATACAGGAGGAGCTGGAAAAGCACTATTTTATTGTGAGTCGAGTATTCACCATCACTTTCATCTTGATTGCCTCCTTCATCTTCCTCAGCGTGTTCGTGGGTGTGATAATCATGCCAACCGAGGTAAGGCTGTGCTTGCAAGAAGGGATCAGATCAGATGTGGCAGGTGGCGGTGGGGACCAGGGATCTCCCAGAGAGAACCCAGAGATGTCTCCCCCTCCTGAAGTGAAGTGGAGGTGGCAAGATGGGCCCTTGCTGTACTCATCCAGCTCTTCCCCCTGAGTGCATGTGTTTGTCTTGGCTCATGATGGTGCCTATGAGACTCCCTCATGGAGCATGCTAAAATACTGTACATATGGCTGATCTGTGCGCTGGCCCTGTGTGGTGGGCACTGTCTTGCTAAGGGCAAGGTGAGGCAGGGAGAGAGATCAGAGGGGAGGGTTTGCATTGAGAGCTGGCCCTGACCTCTGCCTTTGACTAGGTCTCCTTTAAGAAGTTTGAGCAAGATATGATGCTAGAAAAGCACATTCAGGAGAAGGAGCACATGATCCTGAAGCGACAGCAGGAGGAGGTGAACAGGTGGATGCAGATACAGGTGGGTAGCCCCGCAGGCAGGCCACAGAGTCAGGGCTACAGGACTGGCCAGAGGAGGGGCTATGGGGCCCAGGTGCAGAGCGGGAGGCTTCGGGAATCTGTAGCTTTAGGTCAGTGAAATACTTTTCTCCCTATATTCTCCAAAACCAACCTTGTCTTTCTATAGTTTTGTGTTTCTCTGAACTGAGTGCTGTAATTATAATGTTCCCTCCTTTGTGGGCACAGTTCTACTGGAGGGGCCAGTGGAGATATGTGCTAGAGGTTCTTACTGAGGGCTAGCAGTGCCAGGCCCTCAGTTGTTGAGGACAAAACAGCTCTCGCAAGTGGCCCACAACCTTGGTGTTTTTTTCACACTTTGAAAACCAGAGCAAGATACAGTCATGATGATGCATATCTATAATCCCAGCACTTGGGAGGCTGAGGCAGGATTATTGCTATAAGTTTGAGGCCAGCCTAAGCAACATAGTAAGTTGAAGGACAGCCTGAACTACATAGTGAGACCTTGTCTCAAACAAACAAATGAGTGAACTAACAAACAAAGTGAGCAAGACTGAACATGATAGGGGGTTTTCTTCCAAGGGTGATGCAGATGTACCAGCTGGGGTCCTGCTTTGCTTTTCTGCCTAAGTGTTCTTGGCTCAGCTTTTCAGGGCTCAACTAGTGTTATGTTCCTCTTCAGCCTTCTTCCTGGAGTGGAGACACTTGCCCACCTAGACTGTGCCCAGAGTGAGTCCAGGGGTGGAGGAGGCTATACTGGGCCACATTCAAATGCTCACTAGTTCCTTTGTGTGCCCCTGACCTCCACCAGTGATGGTGGCTTAGAGGTTACCTCACCCACCAGGGTCCAGGCTTGGAGAGGTCAGGATGACCTTGGAACCAACCTGAGGACTCATCCTGAGGCTAAAGACAAGCCTCTGCCTGGGGCCCATGGTTCAGTTTGGTTGTCACCTTTCTGTCATTGTTCTCTCTTTTTGCTCCCATCTCTAGAAAACTGAAACTGTTGGCAGGAATTTCAGTGAGGTGGTGGAGATCCTCAGGAAGACCCCACGAGACAATGACCTCATGGCCTTGTGTGATTTTGGCACTAACCTGCTCTTCATTGACATGTACTTTTCCATTTTGGACAAACAGGATGCCACTGTCAAACAGTCAGTCTCTGTCCCAACATTTCCTGGTCCCAAGAGCATCCTTGAATTTGGACTATGTTGGGGGTCCTGGGTAGGGAGAGGGGTTGCTGACTGATATGTGGCATAGGCCCTTGGGTGGACCAAGGCCCTCTGGGATATGTATGAAGGGTTCCATGTATGTACACAGGCTGTGCTACTGTATGGACAGGGCTACGGCTTGGGGGACTCTGTTCCCCTATTCCTTCCTCCCCCTGCTTGACTTTATCAGATACAGGCTCCTTCAGCCTGTTGGGTCCCTCCTTCCCCTCCAGGGGACAGAGAAAGTGTAGCTGAGATTGGCCTGATTCTATCACCTTCCTGTGTGACCTTGGGCAAATCTCTGGTCCTTTCCTACTTGTCACACAAGGAGTTGGTGGGCCAATCAAATGAGAATAATATATGTGAAGCACTGAGCTGGTCTGGCCCAGGGTTTGTGCTCAGCATAAGTTAGCTGGGGTTAGAAATGGCCATTACTGCCCAGGAAGCCATTACTGCCCAGTGGAGAGGCTCTGGGAACCAGGGAGCCAGGGGCTCTTGACCAAGGACACACACAGTTCACTTAGCTTCTTACCAAGAGATCCCAAGGGGCCTCAGAGACTGGAGATACTAAAAAGGAAGGGGCAAAGGAATGTCTACTTTTGGCCCAAGAATGGGCAAGGCATGTTCTGGGGAGCCCGACAGTTCCTCTCCAACCTATTAAATAAAGTGAAATAACTTACTCCCAGATGCCCCAGCAGATTGGATGACCTGACCTGGTTATCCCTGACTCCACATCTGCCAGGTATGATGAAAGTAAAGGTGGAAGTATGTGATGAGTTCAGCTAGGGTGCAATGAAGCCCACCGCATTCTTAGATCCTCAGCTTTCCTTTTTCACTTTCTAGGCTTCAAGAGCTGTACTATCAGACAGTGCGTGTGTTGGGCCTGATGCTCAAAGATTTACCCCAAGAGAAGTCTCAGTCCTTAGAAAACATCGATGACAAATAAATGGGTGAGAATGAGGGCACCAGGCCCTGGTGTCCTTGTAGGCTGTAACAGTTCCTATTAAACACAGGATTTTGGAGTTGGTCTCTCTAGAGTCATTGAGATCTTGGTAGTTCCTCACCTTTGGGGGTTAGATACTCATGAAATCTAACTCCCCAGAACCCCATGACACAGCAGACCTAGGGAGTGGGGGAAAAGGGGTTTAAGAATACCCGGTCTGGCCAGGAGCCACATTCAGGGACCACAATGGCTCCACTCTTCCTGGACACAGCAGCAAGAGCCCAGTGGGCCCAGGGCAGCTCCCTGAAGACCACAGCCAGAGAAAGAGCCCTGCAAAGGAGGTGGTTTTGCTGATGTGGGAACTTCTGAGGGCTGGTCTCTGTGCAGGCCCCAGGCTTTGTGCCAACTGCTGCGGAGACCAACTTTAGATGCCTACTCTGATTTTTCCTCAGACTTACCCCCAGCTATGACCAGCAGGAGTCTGTCATATGGGCCTAGAGCTCAGACTGGGTCATTGACCGTGCCAGGACACTTTTTACCCTGGCCCAGAACAGCCACAGCAGCAAATGCCGTAGACTGCTTCCCTCCTATGGTTAGTGAGGAGTCTTTGCTTAAAGTCCAAGTTTCTCCATCATTCTTCTGGCCAAATGACCACCAGAGCTCCCAAGACTTGGCCATCATGTTGACCCAGCCACTCTAAGGTTATCTGAAGTCTCAGTAGGGCAGGGTGGCTGGCACCCCTCACTCCAGACAGGCTAGAGCGCTAGCAGAACCCTATTCTGTTCCCATTGCTGGGGCATATGCCTGAGGCCTATCACCTTGGTAATGTCACCTCAGATAGAGGATGAGATGGGTTCTGCGTAGAGCTGGGGAGGAGGACAGGCACTCAAAGCTGAGTAGAGAAAGGCCTCAGACATACAACAAGGAGTCAGATCCACAGGAAATATATGGGGTAGACTGAGAGAGGCTGAAAAAAGGGGTCTGCAGTCAGGTCCATGGGCTCCCAGCTTGGGGGACAGTATGCTGAGGCAGGAGACTGCGCAGGCAGAAAGCACCTGCTAGTGGTTAGTCATATATTGACCACTGTCTGCTAATTTGCAATGGATGCTGAGAAACCTGGAGTCTAGCCCTGGCTCACTGGGTACTCATGGTTGCATAGAGGAGTCAGTGAACCAGCCAGTTTCCTGGGGGAGGGGACAGTCATTTGATTGTAGAGGGCACCTTTCTTATAAAATATCCGAATCATTTCCATTTGCCACTGTTTACGTGGCTGGGCCTTGGCGAGAATGGTGAAAACATTTCTGAACAATTACTCTTGAGTGTAAGAGGCTCTGCCATGCTGTGAGAGGCTCTCCAAGGGCTCTGTGCCAGGGCCTGGGGTGGAAAGGAGAGACACTCAGGGCCTTCTGCCTGAGGGTGACTCCAGACTAGAGCTTCCAAGGGGTTCTGATGAGAATAGCCCAGTTGCGGGGCAGCAGGGGGCAGGGCTGGAGTAAAGCAGGTATTGCCAACTGCTCGCACTAGGGATCTCAGGGAGTCCTGGGGACATTAAAACACAACCACCTGCTCCCACTGGGGACACTGGGGGATTTCTGTAGGCTTCTAGAAGTCAATAAATATTTAAAAATTTGCCCCTAGTGGGCAAGAAGAAGGTACCATGGTTTTTATCAGGAGACCTGAATTCCTTAATTGGATGAGTGAGTGGGGAAGTCAAGTCTAAAGGCATAAGCAGAAGATTTTCAGAGTGCAGAAAGTGGAAGGGAGGAACGTACAAGGGGCTGGCCCGGCGCTGCCAGCAGAACCAATGGATATTTGGCATGAAGTCCCAAAGCAGCATTCCTGGTTGGCTTTGTGAGCCTGCAGAACAAACACTGGCAGATTGGAATTCCCACTTGGGCTGTCACCAACTCAGACAGCCTTGGCCCAAGACCTTCAACTGATTTGCTTGGGTAGAAATGACTGCCTGCTCCAGCCTGGCTGTGGCAACCAGGACCTCCTTCCCCCTCCCCAGCCCTGGGGCGCAGCAAAGCTGTCTCCAGTGGTGAGCTCATCTCCGGCTTCCTAGCTGATGGCTTGGACCTGCGCAGAATGCAGGAGGCCTGGTCCTGAGTGTTCAGCTTGTGCTGAGACCCTCCCCAGCTCGTAGGGGAAGGATCCAGAGTCAAAGCCTGGAGAGGGTGTTTTCCTCTCCTTTCCTTTAGTTCCCTCTGCTTCTTTTTTTTTTTTTTTTTTTGCTTTTTGGAGCCAGGGTCTCGCTTTGTAGTTCAGGCTGGCCCTGAGCTCACTATGGTGCCCAGGCAAGCCACCGCGAACTCAGCAATCCTCCTGTCTCTGCCTCCCGAGTGCTGGGATTACAGACGTGTGCCACCACGACCGGCATTGTGGTATGCGGTGTTGATTGTTGGTGGGCGTGTCTCCACGCCCAGCATTATACGTGGTTACCGGGGATCGAACTCAGGTCCTTGCGCTTGCGAGGCAGGC